>JAQQSZ010018555.1:0-10552 GCA_028646595.1 Phalanger gymnotis | reverse complement strand
GTGTGAGCCAGAGACTCTGGAAGCAGCTGACGCTGGAGCTCTGGAAGCAGCCACAGGAGCATCCTGCTTCTGCTGTCACCACAGCTTACCACCTCTGCCACCCTCAGGGCTAGGGCTTGACCTCTTTCTAACCTGATTTAGCAGTTTTCCCACTAACCTGCTCAGTGGTCTTTGGCATTTGTGGGTTGATAAGTCTGGTAACTGCCACAGCTTAATGATTCATGTCCCTAAGGCCTGCTCTAGGCTGACTCCCAGTCTGGTCTGTCCTGGCACTGCCCACGTGGGCTGTGCTCTGCTCCCAGCAGTGTGCCATAGACCCTTTCCAGCGACCACCCAGGCCGTCCTGGGCTGGAGACCTGCTTCCCTCAGTTATTTCGTGGGTTCTGCAGCTCTAAAATTTGTTCAGAGCCTTTTTTTCATAGGTATTTGGGGGGATTTGGGGGAGAGCTTAAACAAGTCCCTGCTTTCCAGCCGCCATCTTTGATCTGCCCCCATCTTCTTTTTTAAAAATATTGTTAAATGGCTTTTATTGATATCTTCTCTTGGAAACCATATTTTCTTAATATAAACTACTTTAACCCCTAATAATAATAAAAATAATAATAACAATGGCTAGTATTTATATTGAGCAGCTTGGCTGCAGAATGGACAGTGTGCTGGGCCTGGAGTCATCTTTCTGAGTTTAAATCTGGCCTCGGACACTTGCTAGCTGTGTGACTCTAGGCAAGTCACTAAGCCCTGCATCCCTCAGTTTCCTCATCTGTAAAATGAGCTGGAGAAGGAAATGGCAAACCACTCAATATCTTTGCCAAGAAAACCCCAAATGGGGTCACAAAAAGTTGGACATGACTGAAAAAATAACAGTAGAAGTGAGTTCTAATATAGCCATTCTTCAAGAATCTGTTCTGAGGCTATGTCCTAACACCAAGAGTTAGTAACCATGATTTTCTAACAGCAGACACACAGTCCATTCACTATATTTAAACCTTTCTAGCTTGGTAGAACCTGCCATATTTGGACCCAGCAGGCCCAGCCTTCGAAGACCTTGAGTCCCCTTCTTGACATAATAAAGCATGAAAGCAGGACATCACTGGAGGGTCAAGTATATTAAAATTTAATACAGCCTACATCTTCTAGACACAGCAGTAGCATTTATTTTTACCCTGAAACTTTAGTTTTAAATCATTCCTAGTGATAATAACAACTATATAATCATTGCCTCAGATAATAACTTCCCTATTTCTGTTAAGGGTGTTACTCTTCTTTCAGCCACCCAAGTTCACAATCTTACAATCATCTTGATCCTTCAGTCTCCCTCACCCACATAGCCAATCAATTACACATCTTGTCGTTTCAGCCTCCACAGTATCTCTTGACTCCATCCCCTTTTCTCTACTACCATGGCCAATGCCTGAGTTCAGGCCCTACTCATCTCTCCTGGATACTGCAGTAGTCTCATCTTTGGTCTCCCTGACTCACACCTCTACCCTATCCAATTCATCCTCCACATAGCTTCCAATGTGATTTTTCTTAAACTTCAAGGTTGGCCAAGTCACTCTTCCTACTCAATAAACTCAAGTGGTTTCCCCAGGCTCCTAGGATCACAATAAGCTCTTCTGTTTATCTTTGAAAGAGCTTTGTCACTTGGCCCCCAAATACCTTCCCAACCTTATGACTCCTTTCCCATCGTCTACTGTCCAATTAAATTATTCTCACTATTGTTCCATAGCCAACGCTCCATTTTCCATCTCTGCCCTTTTCACTGACTATATGCCTTGCTTTCAGTGGACTCCCAACTCACCTTGGGCTCTTGGGACCCCATTTCCTTCAAAACTTTTCTCAAGCAGCACCTTTTATAAGAAGCTTCTTCTTATCCCTTTCCCCCACTTGCTAGTACCCTCACTTCAAAAAAATTATTATAATGTTCCTTTCCTGTTTTTATGTATTTGAATTTTTATGTATGCATTTGCATTTTGTATATATTTTTATATACTTATAGATGCAAATGTTGTCCCCCTCAATGGAACATAAGCTCTTCAAGGGCAGGGATTATTTCATTTTTGCATGGGTATCCCCAGCCCCTAGCCCAGTGCTTGTTACATGGTTGGTGCATAATAAATATTAATTGATTGTCAAACCATTTAAGTTTTGCAAAATGCTTTACATACATTATCTCATTTGACCTGTACAACAATCTTGTGGAGCAGGTGCTGCAGGCATTATGTCCATTTGAGGACACTGAAGCTCAAAGAAGTGATTTTCTCAAAATCATACAAATATCACAGGTAGAATCCAAATCCAGTCTTCCTAACCCTAAGCCTAAACCCTTTCCAATGTACTTTTCTATCTTTTCCTAATAAGTGTAAACAGATATAGAGGTTTGTTCAACAAAGCCTACAACTCACCACACCAGTCCATCTGGTTTACAAAAGACTGATTTGAATATTTTGGTAAGGTGACACTGTTTTAGGCTGGGTAGGGGGTGGAGGTGGAGGAGGTCCTGGGGGAGTAGTGGTTGAGGAGCTTTCAAGTAAGTATAAGGCACTGTACCTGTCTTCAAGTAGCATACACTCTAGTTAGAAGGAAAATACAAGAGAACCACTGATCAACATTAGCATATGGCAATGCCACCTTGTATTTTGCATAGGTCATCTTGGCAGCCCGCAGATATATTACCACCCTCAGAGAAGTGACAAGGTAAATGGACTCCGGTCCAAGTGAGGATGTGTTCTAAGCATTTACATCTGTGCCAGAGGAATTGCCCAATTGTTGCGTCAACCTTGAAGTGGGTACAGATGAGGAAACAGGAACCAAACAGGCCAAGTTACAGAGTTTAGGGAGAATATGGTTATTAAGTCACATGGAATAGACACCCCAGTACTACATGTTAGAACCATGTCAAACACTAAACAACAGGAAGAGACCTGAGGTCTGATAGTGTGATATAGTGGGGAAAGTATCAGGCTGGTCAAGGTCCTGAGTTGTATTTAGGATCCTATACCACTAAATAGTCATGTGATTACTTAGAAAAATCACTTTAGCTCCCTAGGTGTAAGGCAGAAGTTAAAAAAAAAAAAAGAGGTCATTGGCCTAAATGATTTTGAAAGCCCCTTCCAACTTTGTGAACTTCCAGAGTATTCCCCCTCTTAGAAAGGACCATCCCAGAGTATTATAATTCCCCAAAGTCAAGACTGCAAGGAGTTGAATGGATTTGGTGATTGGAGACCAAGAGCCGTTAATTATGTGACCTGTTTATATGACATGGTAATTCCCATGAAAAGATTGGTAAAGTATGTTGAGTAACTGTTAGGTAATGGTTTCTCCAAAGTCTCTTTGGTTTGTGTTGTAGGAAACCTTTCTGAGCATGGGAAACAGTGGGGGAAAGTGATAAAAGAGAGGAGAAAAGTGTTGCAAATTGTTTATTGGCATAACTAAAGCTTTCCATTTGGTTCAATGGTGTCAGATTCGTAGGTGTTGTGTAGATGCCAGTGTAGACATCATTAAAGTGACGGAGCTGCACAAGAGTTTGGGTATAGGGATGGGGAGATGCCAAGATGGCTCAGTTTATCAAATTTTTAAAAATAATTTTCATTGATATCTTTTATTTTTATCTCTAACATGTCTCAATGTAATTCTTTCCCTCACCCAGAACATCATTCCTTATAACGAAGAGTAAGAAATTACTTAGCAAAACTATCAACATATTGAAAAAGTCTGACATTATATTAAGTGTTCCATGCACATAGTTCCTCCCTCCACCCCCTCTTCACTCCACCCAGGCCTTTGAAAAGAAGCTAGGGGAAAGGACTTTCTCATATGTCTCTTTTGGGACCAAATTCTATCCTTATAATTTCATAGGATTAAGGTGTTTTATTGCGGCTGTTCTGTCTTCGTAGTTTTTTCCCTGCTATACCCATAATGGAAGCTAGGTGAATAGAGTCCTGGACCTTGAGTCAGAAAGGCTGGAGTTTAAATCTAACTTGAGGCTTTTTCATTGTTGTTGTTGTTCAGTCTTTTTTTAGTTGTATCCAATCCTTTGTGACCCCATTTGAGGTTTTCTTAGCGGAGATATTCAAGTGGTTTGCCATTTCCTTTTCCAGTTCATTTTACAGATTAAACTGAGGCAGACAGGGTTGAGTGACTCTCCCAGGCTCACCCAGCTAGTAAGTGTCTGAGGCCGATTTTGATCTCAGTCGAAGACGAGTCCTCCTGACTCCAGCCCAGCACTCTCTCCCCTACACCACCCAGGTGTCCCAGAAACATTTATTAAGTACCTACCATGCGCTACATACAATCAGACCGTATGTACCTCTTCACTTACTTGTTTTTGTTCAGTTGTATCTGATTCTTCATGATCCAAGGACCAACTTTTCATGGGGTTTTCTTGGCAAAGACACTGGAGCGGTTTGCCACTTTCTTCTCAGTTTTAGGCAGGGGTTTTAAGTGACTTGCCCAGAGTCACACAGCTAATAAGTATCTGAGGTCACATTTGAACTCAGGTCTTTCTGACTCTGGGCCCAGTGCTCTAGCCACTAGGCTACCTCACTGCCTAACTCTGAGCAAACTGCTTAATTGCTCTGTGCCTTAGTTTCCTCATCTGTAAAATGGGGATAATAATAGCCCTTCCCTCCAAGCATGGCTGGGAGGCTAAAGTGAGATCATATTTGTGAATGCTTTACAAACCTTAAAACTCTAGATAAATGCTGGCTATTATTATAGATTAGGTTCCACCTGGCCCTGCATCCATTCACCTAGGTCTTCACATATTTCCCTATATTCATCACATCCAAAATTTCTAACAGTTCAGTAATATTCCATTACATTATAGGCCTGGCCATCCCACATCTACTTTATTTCCAGTTCCTTGTACTTATGATGACCTTTCTTTTTGTCATTGACCTCCTTGGGGCACATGCCCAGCAGTGGAACGCTTGGGTCAAAGAGTAAAGGCATCCATCAAATTTGAAGAGGAGGATATGGGAATTTCCTGATGACATCACACTAAAGAAGCTCCCTGAAAGCAGGATTGGTTTTGGATACTTTGAACCTTCCCTAATTTTCCCAGTCTTGAGTGCCTGACACTCAGTAACTGCTGGTTGATAGAAGCCAAAATTCTAGATGCATTTTATCTGCAATCTGGACTAAAGCTACAGTCTGAGAAGTGCACCAGGCTTTTCTTTCAGTCCCTGATTGCCGAGGGCATCACCATCCATCCTCTCAGTCACCCAGGCTTCTCACCTAGGTGTCTTCCTCAGTTCTGCTTTCTCTAGGCCTGCCCCACCCTCCTCTCCCCTTCTCTCCTCTGGCACTGCCCCCACCCTGGTACACATGGAACATTGCAATGGCCTGTTAGAGGGTCTGACTGCCTCAAGGCTCTCCCTACACCAGTCCAGCAGAGGCTGGACTGCCAAAATGCTAAAAGCATAAGTCTGACCACGTCAACGCCTTTCTTAGCAAACTCCACCAATACCCTACTTCCAGTATCAAATATAAAATCCTCTGGCATTCAAAGCCCTTTGCAACCCATCCCCTTCCTACTTTTCCAGTCCTCTTACTTTTTACACCCTATAGCGCTATTCCACCCACCCACCCACAAACCACATTTTCTAGAAGCTGGAGGCATTGTGGATAGAGAGCTAGGCTTGGAGTCAGGAAGACCTGGAATCATGTCTGGCCTAAGACATTTCCTATCCTCGTGAACCTGGGCAAGTTACTCAACCTCTGCTTGCCTCAGTTTCCCAACTGTAAATGGTGATAAAAGTAGTACCCACCCTCCCAGGGTTTCTGTAAGGATCAAATGAGATAATATCTTCACACAATGCCTGGCACATAGTAGGCAATATATAAATGCTCATTTCCTCCCTTTCCCCCTTTCCCTACTCTTCCATCCAATGGCACTGGCTTCCTCATTGCTCCTCTCACAAGACACTCTTTCTCCAACTCTGCGTATTGTCTCTGGCTTTTCCCATGCCTGGAATGCTCTCCTTCCCCTTCTCCACCTCCTGGCTTTCTTCAAGTCCCAGCTAAAATCCCACCTTCTACAAGAAGCCTTTACCCATGACCCCTAATGCTAGCCCTTTCCTTCTGGGATTGCCTCCAGTTTACCCTGTAAATTTCTAATTCACATATAATTGGATGCATGTTGTGTCCCTCAGTAGAATGTGACCTATACACATATATATACACATATATGTACATATATATATTTATATATATCCCCAGCACTTAGCACAATGGAAGCGCTTTATAAATGCTTGTTGATAGCTCCAAAAAGGACTAATACTCTGCCAATGGGACAACATGGTGGAATGAAAAAACCTTCATTCTAGTTTCAACTCTGCCAGTAATGAGTTCTCTCACCTCAGGCAAATCACAACCTCTCTAGGTCTCAGTTTCTTCTTCCATAAAGTGACATTGACAATCTCTTCCAGCTCTAAGAAAAAAGAAAAAAGAAAAAACATGTTTCTGTATAAGTGGATTCTAAATAGCAGAGGAGTATTGCTGTTTATGGAGTCAGACCAAAGTATCATCTATTTTGGCGTGAACTTTAGTCCCTGGAGCGGTAATTAAATCATGCTAAAAAAAAAAAAAAGGCCGGCGGGGGGAGGGGATTCATGTCTCTTTTTAAGGTTTCAAAGAATTATAAAAACTTGAAAACTCTATGCAATTTTGTACATAGCAACATAAGAACAAATTACCATTATGGGTGATCTAATTAGAAATTCTATTTTTGTGAACATATGTTTAATAGGAATGTATATGTAGAGCCTATATCTGATTGCATGCCATCTTGGGGAGGGGGAGAGAAGAAAAGGGGAGAAAATTTAAAACTTATGGTAATAAATGTTGAAAACTCAAAATAAATAAACTTATTTTTAAAAAAAAAATAAGAAATACTATTTTTAAACCTGGAGTCATCTGCCCGAGGATATAAATATGGTATAACTTACTCAAACAGGAATGATAAAAGAAATCGTATGGGGTAGTGGAGAAAGTGCTGGTCTGGGAGCCATAAAGACCTGAGTTCAAATCCTGCCTGTGGCATATATTAGCCCCATGGCCCTGTGCTGTCTATTTAACCTCTCATTTCTCTGGGCAACTCTCTGAGACCATAAGTCATTTATTAAGTTCCACGCACTGTGTTAAGTGCTTTACTAATATTAGTTTATTTCATTCTCACAAAAACTCCATGAGGTAGGTACTATTTTTAATCCCCATTTTATAGGAGGGAACTGAGACATACAGAAGTGGGTTTTTTTTTTTAGTGACTTGACCAAGGTCACATAGTCTGAGGCTGGATTTGCATTTATGTCTTCCTGACCCTAGGCCCAGTTCTCTATTCTCTATTCCCCCAGCTGCCTGTACACAGGAAATCACAGGCTTACTCCCCACACATCATAATGATAAAAGATGTAAGTAAAAATTGAAACAATTATCCCCATTATTAGAACTTGAAAAATTAAGACTTCAGAAGTCCCTGAAGATCCCATTATGAAAGAAATTTGGACACTTAAAAAGTCAACAGTGGGGCAGCTAGATGTCACAGTGAGTAGAACATTGGCCCTGGAGTCAGGAGGACCTGAGTTCAAATCCAACCCTTAGACACTTGACACACTAGCTGTGTGATCTTGGGCAAGTCACTTAACCCCAATTGCCCTGCCTTCTCCCCCTCAAAAAAAAAGTCAATAGTAAGTGCCAAGATAATATGGCAATATATAAAACTTGCTCCTTCCTTAAAAAGTTTATGGGTAGAGAATGGGTGGAGGGGATATCAAAAGTGGAAGCAACCTTAGTTGGGAAATCCTTGGTTCTAAGGGTCTAAAGAATTTAGCAATACAAGTAAAAGGTGACTTTTAAAAATCTAGCTGAAGTTTAGTTGAGATTTGGGGGGGCGGGGTTGGCAGCTAGTAATCACTTTTTCTATTCAAGAAATAATTATTGGCTCAGTATCTCTCTAATAACACTAATTGCCGCATGACTTCGAACAGCGAATAAATGGACGACCGAGCAGTCATTAAAGTCTTACTGCTTGCCAAGCATTAGAGATACAGTTACAAAAGCAAGATGCTCCGTCCCTGGAAGAGTTGACAGGAGATAGCTCATATAAGGGAGTGGTGGCCAGGAAAGGATGTCCAGCTCGGGAAGTCCCAGAGAGAAGTATAAAATGGGCTAGTGCACTGACAATCCCTTTGCAGAAGGCAGGGCTGGCAGTGTTGGTCTGATTGACCTTCTGAGCTACAGCTTGAAGGAGTTGGGAGATGCAGCCCAGGCACCTCAGAGCTGAGTGACTTAGGGGCTCCTAGCTTGGGGGTGGGAGGTGTTTGGGCTTAGAGTTCATAGGTCATCACCAAGGGAGCAAGATGAAATAGAAAGCAAGTGTATCTATTCTCTTTTATTTGATATGAACTCAATTCAATAAGCATTTATTTAGCACTGATTATGTACAAGACACTATAAAGATGAATAACAAAATAATCTCTGCCCTCAGGGAATTAGAGTTAGGAAGACATAATACGTACACAAGTGAATACAAAGTATATTTAAATACTCAAATATTTCTATAATCTCAACAATTTAGATTTGACTTCAAACAAAAAGTGACACAGAGCACAGCTTATGCCTAAACTCGGTCCAGTCCTGTCCAAATTTCTTCCCAAAACAAAGGCCTCTCTTTTTAATGTTAATATTCCACAGATGTCGTATGACATTTGTGATAGAAAATCATCCAGATAAATCATACAAGATAAAAGCTAAGGGAATGAGTCTAGGCCCTGGAAGATGCTTCTCGCCTGTGACCCTGTTTGTTCTGGTACCAGCTAGAGTTAGTGTTGTTCATCCTTGACCCAAGACAAAACAACACGGGGGTCAAGGTACAGTGCGTCCCACTGTGGCTGATCAGTCCAGCCGAGCTCGGGAGGCTCTATCATAGGTCGGGCACAAACAGTCCATTTGAACATTTGTGACAGAGATGTTTCTGGACTTGCCCAGGTCACGTTTCCTATGTGTTTCTGCGATTCTGTTTTGCTCAAAGTGCACAGTGCCTTCTCTGATGTGGGCATGCCGTGCTAGGCAGTTCTGTGCCAGTGTTTCCCGTGTGTTTGGACTGCGTCTTCTGACCTCCATGTGAGTGGTTGCCTCGTTCCAGTTCTCTGTAAAATAGTCTTTTAGGCAAATAGACATTTGGCATTCGAACAACGTGGCTAGCGCATTTAGAGCGGCACTCTCTGCAGTAGTCTGAGTGCTTGGCAGTTCAGTTCAGGGTCAGGTATCTTATCTTGCCAGTTAATCTTCAGAATCTCTCTAAGACAGTTCCAATGGAAGCAGCTCAATTTTCTGGCATGGTGCTGGTTAATTATATAATAAATGAAAAAGAAACGCAAATGGTGAGAAAAGTGAAAATGGTGGAGAATCCAAAATTTGCATTGTTTTAGAATGCATCAGAGGTTTTATTTTTTTAAGTCCCTTTATCTCTTATTTTGCTTGTTTAAATGTTGTAGTTAGCATTCCCTGTCTATACACATATGGTAGAGTTAAGCCCAAACAGAATCGTCATGTCAGGAGAAAGAGAGTCCAGTGTTTGCATAAGCAGGAATTTGAGGTTCCTAAGAAAAAGTAGGGGCAACTAGTGGATGGGGTGCCAAGCCTGGAGTCAGGAAGACCTGAATTCAAATCTAGCCTCAGACACTTACTAGCCGTGTGAGCCTGGGCAAGTCACTTCATCCTGTTTGCCTTGGTTTCCTCATCTGCTGGAGCTGGAGAAAGAAATGGCAAACCACTCTAGTATTTCTGCCAAGGAAACATCAAATGGTCCCAGGGACTTCAGAGCTGAGTGACTTAGGGGCTCCTCATTTGGGGGTGGGAGGTGGTGACTCCTTTGGGAGTCACGACTGAAAAGATTGAACAACAACGACAAAGACAAAAAAGTAGAGGGAGCCTAGGATTGGCAATCAGGAAACCTTGGCAGGCCACTCACTTGCTTTATCTTTGTGTCTGCCATTTCCTTTGACAAATGTGAACAATACCACCTTCCTCACAATGACCTCACAGGGTCATTGCTGTTGTGGGGCTCATACAAGATAATTGAAATGAAAGCCCTTGGAGAAATCCAGAATGCTATATAAATGCGTTGTTATCTAACGGGGGTGGGGAACCTGGGGCCTCGAGCTACATGTGGCCCTCTAGGTTCTCAGGTATGGCCCTTTGACTGAATTCAAACCTCACAGAACAAACACCCTTAATAGAAGGTTAATACAAATAAATATATTTATATTATATATAATGTAAATAAAAATAAAAGGATTTGTTCTGTGAAGTTTGAATTCAGTCAAAGGGCCACACTTGAGGACCTAGAAGGCCACAGGTTCCCCACCCCTGAATCAATTATAAACTTGACAGAGGCCTGGCAGATAGGAGTCTCATCCTTTTGTGAGCATTTGCAATTTCTAGCTCAATGGCCAATCAAGAAGCTGTGTTGTTAAGCAAAATTGTCTCATTAGCATGGCTTTTGTTTCTTTTGAGTGGAAGTACTTTCAGCTGTTAAGTGCTAAGCCCC
>JAQQSZ010018554.1:0-10552 GCA_028646595.1 Phalanger gymnotis | reverse complement strand
TTTCAAAACTCACAACTTCTCTACAGAATCCAGCAGGAGACAGGCAGGGAGAAAGGGATCGGGGGATAGGAGGATGTCCAAGATGGAGAGAAATAAGGGGTAGAGAATATCCCCTGCCTTAAACAACCAAACCCAGCAACTCACCCCAAACCCCTATACTTTTATGGCCTCAGACCTGGAAAGGAAGCCCCAGAAATACATTCAGCTTTCCTTCCAGAAAGAGCAAGGAGTCGGGAGAAGGGCCAGGGTCAAGGAGTTGCTGATGCTAGTCCCACTTCCTAAGCCCTTTTGGGGAGAAGTTGCTCTCAGCCCCAATGGGGAACATAGGGGAGCAGCTAAATTCAAAGACATTCTTTCTGGGGTTTCTTCCTGAGTCATTAAAAAAAAAGACAGAAAACAGCGACTTCTACAAACCTTACAAAAATAATAGGGAGGTATAGAATCTTAAACACGCTACTCCCCCCACTCCAAAAGTCCCTTGCTTGGGGTATTATTTGGCCTTTTTGTTGCTCCCCCAGGCCAGAGGGTAGCCTGGGGCAGCAGAGTAGGGGTCCCAGGAAGGAGACAGAAATAAAGACTATTGAATTATTTCCCAATTTCTGGGATCTTTAAGAGCAGAGCAGACAGAGGCTATAGACCCCTTTGTCTGCTGTTCATGAATACTCCTCTAGCTATCTGCTAGGGACAGAAAATCAGAGATGAAGAGACAAGACATGAAGGCGGACACCAAAAGAGAGGGCACTTAACAAGATGGGAGGAAAGAAACACAAAATGACTGAGGGAAATGGAAAGAGATCTGGAGAGGAAGGAGGGATGAGAGCCTGGAAGAGGCCCAGAAAGACAAGAGGTGAAAAGGCAGTAAGAACGAGGCTGGTGAAGATGGAGATGAGACAGTGGGGAGACAGAGAGGTAAGAGGAAAGAAAGGTTCCTGGGACCTGAAGTCACTTAACCCAGGGCTGGAGTAATAAATAGTAGAGACCTGAGTATGTTGAGCCTTCCCTGGGTGACCAGGCAGACCCAAAGCATCTTCCTGACCACAGAAGGAAGAAGCTTATGCCAATTCCCCCTCCCTCCCCGCCCTCCCTACCTTCTTCCCATGTACCCCTCCCTGATATCAGCCTGGTTACAGAGACACCCCAGAGTAGTCATTGCTCCCTGCTAAGGAGAGGGGTAGGAGGGGGCACCTCCCAACCCATACATCAATGTCCTGAGCCGTACATCTTGTCCCATTCTACGTACAAGTCCAGCTCCTTGGGGGAGGCTTGGGGACATACTTTGGCCAAGGCTGCCTCAAAGTCTTTGTAGGAGGGGGCTGGCTGCAACCCTGGGAGGCCTCCCCCAGCTCCAGCCCCAGCTCTAGCCACTGCCTGCTGGCACAGCTGTACCAGTTCACCCCCTGAGTATCCCTGTGTGCCCTGCACCAGAGCTGAAAGCTCCCCCTCACTCAGCCCACAACCCTGCTGGGCAAGTGCCCTCTGGAGGATCTGCCCACGGGCAGATGCATCAGGAAGAGACACATAGAATCGGTGAGCAAAGCGCCTGCGGGCAGCCTCATCCAGTGCCCCAGGTCGGGGTGTGGTGCCCACCACCACCACCCCCTCCCCACTAGTGCCGCCCCCCCCATCCAGGTAAGCCAAGAGCTGGGCCTGCAGGCTTCCAGAGGCAGGGGCCTCATCCTGGGCAGGCAGAAGGGCTTCCAGCTCACTGATCACCAGCACAGCAGGTGGACGGCATCGGGCAGCAAAGAAAGCAGCTTGGAGCAGACGCCCACCTTCTCCTGCACCCTGGGCTGCCAAGGCTGCCCCACTCAGACGCAGCAGCATGGAGCCCAGCTGGGTGGAGAGGCACCGGCCCAGGAGGGACTTGCCTGCACCCCGAGGGCCAAAAAGCAGCAGAGTCCGAGGTGGGCAAGGCCCACGTGAATACGTGGCTGGTCTCAACATGGGCCACACCAGCTCTTCTTCAAGGGCAGCCTTGAGGGGGCCCTGCCCGGCGATGTCAGCCCACTGCACTGGGGGGCCACAGTCTACCATCTTGCTGGTCACTAGCTCCAGAGCCACAGGGTCCACACCCTTGGGAGGCTCCCCCAGGACAGCAAAGCCCCCCCGAGAGGCCAACCCTCGCTCCACTGACACCCGCTCAGGGAACTTCTCAAAGGACTCCTGGTGTGGGGCATAGGCTGGAGAGCCCAACACCTTGAGAGAAGGGCCCCCTCCACCGCCATACTTTCCTGACACCTCCTCCCTGGTCCCTAGCAGCTTCCCTCGGAACCCGTTGCCTTGGCATTCACCATTGTTGTTTGAAGGAGGGTAAGAAGGGCCATCGGGGATGGGGGGCTTGGTGGGCTCATAGCCATACTTGTGGTATCGGCCTTCTCCACCTTCATCAAATGCTTTACGCTTTAGTGAAATGCCTGGCTCACTCCCTGGTGGGGAGGGCTGGAAACTGTATGCGGCAGGTGTTGGTGGGGCAGGGACTGGTGGGGGCAAGGGGGTGGGTGTTGCCAGACCTGAGGAAAGGTAAGGGGCAGGGGGTGGAGGTGGGGGGAGGCCCCCAAATCCAGGCTGGGCTGCATAGCCCCCCGAGGGGTAATTATACAGGGAGCTGGAGGGGCCATAGCCAGGGGGAGGAGGAGGTTGTAGGAGCCCTGCTGAGGGTGGGGGGGGCAGAGCTGCACTTGTTTGCCCACAGTAGCCAGTGGCAAGGTACCCCCCACCATATCCAGGACCATACTCTGGCCCTCCAGATGGCCCCCCACAGGCATTGCCAGTGTATAGAGGTTCAGGAAGATTCCCGGCTAATACGGGAGACCCTCCTAGGCCTCCTGGCCCCCCTCCCACACTCCCACTGGCTGACTTGGTTCCTGGGAGACCCTCATGGAGGGAGGTGACTGGGTATGGTGGCTCTGTCCCGGGTGTCCCAGGCCAGGACTCCATATCTCCCTTGGCTCCATTGATGGCCCCAAAAGTGCCTTCAGCATAGCCACCCAGGGCAGGCCTGTCATAGGGAGAGCTGAGGACCCCAGAGTACTTCTCAGCATAGCGTTTGAGGAGATTGGAGGCTGTGAGAGTAGAGATGTCATCATGGGCCCAGGCGTAGTGGCATCGTGGACGTCCTGCAGAGGGCAGTTCCAACTTGTGGGCTGGTGACGGAGTGGTAGAAGAGACGTCCAGGTGCTGATCTGGCCACTGGTTTAGGGGCTGGGCATGTTCTGGTGTCCAGTGCATCTTCGACAGAGCTGGAGAAACAGAAGAAAGGAGTCTGGGAAACCCAAACCAAGGCCTTGCCAAGGCTGCTCAGTCCAGTGAAGGCATCAACCAGGGGCAGACCTAGCCAGCCTCCAGCCGGGTTTCCCAGCTGTCAAATCCTCCCCTTGAAGCTAAAAAGGGTCTTAGAAACAGGCACAGTCAGATTTGTTGACCCCTGGCCTATGTGACCCCAGAGCATGGGTTATATACCTTAGGGGCTCATCCAGGATACGAGGGGTTAATTTATAATCAGCCTCAAGTGCCTAATCCCTCTTTAGGAGCCCACCCACCTTTGAGGCTCTTACAAGGTTTGGTTTGGTTTGGCTTTAAGAGATTCAAGCTAATTATTCTATTATGGCACAAATCTGGACAACCATCTGAGATCCCACAGATTTTAGGTTCATAGATAGGGGGTTTCCTGAATGCTTGGAGCATGTCCCTTTTTGGAGGGGAAGATGGATCGGACCAGTTGGAACGCCCCAGATCACCCGGGCCCCTTACAGCTATAATATACATGAATGTACATACAGATGCATATAAACAATGTAAGCCAATAGGGTAAACCTGGAGCATCCCTCTTGGCAGCATCGTATACATGCACCAGAAACATCACAAATTGATTCCTTTATCCATACGTAGGCTCTCCTTCCTGCCTCTGCCTCTAGGGAGTTGTATGACCCTAAGTAAGTCACCTCCCTGTTCTGAAACCCTAGTTTCTCCCTTACAAAATAAGACAGTTGGCCATGAACACGGACATATATGCACAGGTATAAACACATTCAACCCAGAATACATTGTCAAAGCTATGTACCCACACACATCTACACATACATCAAAGTACAAACCAATACCCACATATGGAAGGAGCAATGGATTTGACATCATTTGACCTAGGTTCAAAGCCATATTCTGGTACATATAATCTGAATGACTTTGGCCAAACTGGTTGCCATTTCTGGTCCTCTGCTCAGAATCTCAGAATTTCATATTTGCAAGGGGCCAAAAAGGCCATCTAAACCCACTGGGACCTGAGGAGTCTCCTGTACAACCTAAGCAACCTAGCCTTTGCCAGAAGACTTTCACTTACAGGGAACTCACCACCTTCAAAGGCACATACTTTGGAACAGCTCTCACAATTAGAAAGTTCTTCCTAATATCAAGCCTAAATGCTCTACATCTTGCTCCCAGTACCTTGACCCTCCAGGGCCAAGTCAGGGGGTGTTAGAGGCAGTTGGGACCAGCTGGCTTTGAAATTTTCATTGTGAGCATTTATACCCTGGAAATCACAAACATTACAACTTGGGGCTTGATTTATTGTTTTTTTGATTGTCTAGACTTAAGAAAGAGATGGAGAAAATGTTAATAATGAAGATTAAATTTAAAAGCATGCAGAGAGCCATTTGTTAAATATTTCATCAGCATGCCTCTGGTTAAGCAGACCCAGTTCAATATTTCTTTCATATGACAGCCCTTTAAATGCCTGAAGGCGTGCTTGCTTTGGCAACACATACCAAAACTAGAATGATACAGAAAAGATTAGCATGAACCCTGTGCAAGGGTGATTGGGGAAAGGTGCTATATTGCTAGATAGATAGATGGATGGATAGATGAATAGAAAAACAGATTAGACAGACATAGATCAGACAGATAGAAAGATAAGACAGACAAATAGATTAGACAGACATAGGTAGATAGATAAATAGATAGATAGATAGATAGATAGATAGATAGATAGATAGATAGATAGATAGACAGACAGATAGACAGATAAACAGAGACAGACAGACATTAGACAGGCAGGCAGGTAGAGACACAGATAGACAAAAAGACAGACTAGGGAGATGGACATATATCACACAGACAAAGAGAAAAATAGGTTAGACAGATTAGAAAGACATAGAGAGATATACAGATTAGACAGATAGATAGGTAAGAGACAAGTAGATTAGTTAGACAGATTAGACAGATTAGTCAAACAGATAGATTAGACAAAGAGGGAGAAAAAGAGGGGACAGAAAGGGGAGAGGGAGAGAGAGAGAGAGAGAGAGAGAGAGAGAGAGAGAGAGAAAGTCAGCACTTAGTGGTAAATATTGTGAATACAAAAACATGCAAATGAGACAATCTCTACCTTCAAGGAGCTTATATTCTAATGGGGGAAGATAATACACAAAGGGAAGTGAAAAGCAAGGCATCAGGAGAGAAGCCCAAAGAGGGGGCCAAGTGAGGAATGAAGTGAGCATGGTTAGGGCCTCTCATGAAATGGTGGCCCAGGCCAGCAACACATCAGTAAGCGGATAGGGACTAAGGGCAGATAGATTTCCTGAGTGGTAAAGCTATTGGAGAAGAGATAGAGAAGTCCAGAGAATGACTTGAGACAGAGACCGATTGGGAAAAAAAAATTCGATAACGTAATTGAGAGGTGGTGAACTAAGGTGGTAGTTGTATGAATAGAGAGAAGAATGAGGAGAAAGATGCTGTGAACACAGAAATGGCAAGAAGATATGGCGACTGACTGGATATGGGGAAAGGGAGAATGAGCAATCTAGAATAATGCCAAGGTTGCTAATGTGGGAAACTGGAAAAATGGTCCTGCTCTTGGCAGAGACAGGGAAGTTCGGGAGAAAGAGAGTGAGTTCTGTTTTGGGCATGTTGAGTTTAAGATGGTTCTGGAACATGTAGTTGAAAATGTGATTTGTGACAGAAGACTCAGAATAGCTCAGAAGAGAGACTAAGACCGAATATATAGATCGATGAATCATTTGCATAGTCATCTGCATAATTAAACCCATAGGAGCTGATAAGGTCAGAAAGAAGTAGGGTGGACACAGGGAAGGGAGAGAAGGAGAGAGACAGAAATGGAGAGGAGAGGCACAGAGAGAGACACAGAGAAAGGAAGACACAGAGAGAAGAGAGACAGACAAGGGGGTGCTCAGCCTTGTGGTATACCCATGTTTAGAGGCCAGTAAAGCAATTAGTCAGCAAAGGAGACCAAAAAAGAGCAGTGAGAGAGAGAGGAGAACCTGGAGAGAGTAGCATCAAGAAAGCCCAGAGAAGAGAAAGTATGTAGGAGGGGAGGTTGGCCAACAGTGTCAAAGGCTGCAGAGAGAGGTCAAGAAGGATGAGGACTGAGAGAAGTCCATTGGATCTGGCAATTAAGAGATCACTAGTAGCTTTGGAGAGAGCAGGTTCAGTTGAGTGATGAGGTCAGAGGCCAGATTTGTTGAGAAGTGAGAAGAGAGGAAGTGGAGGTGACAAGTGTGAATAGCTTTTTCTATGAGCTCAGTAGAGAAAGGGAGGAGGGACACAGGACAATAGCTTGAGGGTCTAATGAAGGTTTTTGGTTTGGGTTTTTTTTTTTTTGAAGAATGAGGAAGACTCAAGCCGTTTGTAGACCATGGGAAAGGAACCAGTACATAATAACACCATTAACGACAGCAAAATGATGCCATTAGCTAGCATTTAAGTAGGACTTTAAGGTTTATTTAGATCTTTATATATATTACCTCATTTAGTATAGGGAAAGACTAAAGTTTAGCAAGAGGAGAAAGGTGATTAAGGGGAGAATCCACTGGAGAAGGTAGGAGAGGATGGAATCAAGGGCAGTTGGCTCCTATGTCTTTTAAAAATCGAAGCTGGGTAATTAATTCCCTTAGCTAATGTATCAGTCTCATTAGAAAATTCCCCTTTCCACTCCTCACAGGAACTTCTTCTAGCTTAGTCTTCAGAATTTCATGTCTGTTTCCCATCCTGCCCAAACTGATATGTGCCCCATAGAACTAGAGGCTGTGGAGTCTTTCTCCGAACACTTACTTTATTTATAAAATGAAAGGGCTAGACTAGATTATCTCAAAAGTTTCTAGCTTGAAATCCAATGAATGATCATTTACACACAGGCATAGACTTGGGCAAGTGGTTCCTGACAGGTGGCTCTGTACCTTATCCTCAAGGTCTTCTGGTAGGCACAGCTCCTCATATCACACTCCACCCCAGCGGATACAAACAATGAAGTGGATATATCGGAGCCAAAGAGGTCCCCAGGCCCCCAAGGGCCAGCCAACCACAGTGGAATTACTTAAATGTTCTAACTGACACTGACTCCTCATTTTACTTTGCCTATCCTTTCTCTAAACACATTCATTTTTTCTGTCAAGTCTCCCTGTTATTAAAGAGACAAACAACAGACCCATTGACCTCACTCCTTTAAGATATATCATTGCTTTTGGGTGGAAAAGGTGCTAGAAGAAGGGAGAGAATTTGGAACTCAAAATTTTTTTAAATGAATGTTATGACTGCACATGCATAACCTATATGGAATTGCTTGCCTTCTTAATGAGGGGGGTGGGGAGGGAGAGAATTTGAAGCTCAACATTTTTTAAATGAATATTAAAAAAAGTTTTTACATGCAATTAGGGGAAAATAAAATGCTAAATACAAAAAATGGGAAATTATTTTTTTAAAAAATATATCATAGCTTAGTGAAAAGAGCACTAGATTTTGAGTTGAGACTGGTTCAACTTCGGGCTTAACTGGGTTAACTTCGGGCTATTTTGGAAGAAAGTCAATGGAGTACTCTAGGAATCTGTGCTTAGCCCTTTGCTATTTATTTTTATCAACAACTTGGAAAAAAGCAGAGATGGAATTCCTATTGTGAGATGAAGGAATGACTAAAAAAGCATTCATTAAGTGTCTACTACATGTAAAACATTCTCTAGGTATCAGAGATACAAACAGAAAAGTAAGACAGACTTTGCTCCCATTCTGAGGGAGACAATACACGTGGAACATTTTAGCAGTAAGTCAAATGGAAAGACCCTGTGGTCTTTAATTAGGCAATGGCCTAATAAAAACATGAAATGAAAGGGACGATCCTGAAGGCTGTTGTTCCTTTCCTCTCCTTTGCTCTATAAACCAAGGTAGGACTGAGGAAGAATGAACCATGTCGAGAGACTAAGCTCCTAAGCTTGATGCCTTGTATATAGAAGGTCCCTAATAAATTACTGTTCGATTGAATCCAAAAGGAACTGGTGAATATCTGGCTTTTTCATCCTTTCCCCCTCCTCTTCCCCCCACCCCGGCCTCGCCCCTCCAGCAAATCAACCAACCTATCCCACTTCTGCCTGCTCTCCCTTCCTGGCTGGAAAGGGACTTATTCCCAATTTCCATTGGCAAGTCAACTTAAATAGAGCTTCCTTTTTTCCTTCTAAATTTGCTATATGATGACCAACCTCTTGGGCTACAGTCCTGAGAAGGAAGGAAGAGGGCAAGGAATAACGATAGTCGATAATAATAATTAACATTTATATAGCACTTACTATGTGCCAGGCACTGTGCCAAGTGCTATGCAATCATTATATCAGTTGATCCTCACAACACCACTGGGAGGCAGGCGTTATTATTACCCCCATTTTACAGATAAGGAAACTGAGGCAAACAGGGGTTGGGTCACTTGACCTGAGTTCACACAGTTGGTGGTTGTCTGAGGCTGGATTTGAACTAAGGTCTCCTCAAAGACTCGGGTCTAGTGCTCTATATGCTGTACCACCTAGCTGCCCCAGGAAACATGCTCAGTGGAGCAAAAGTAGTGGAGTAGTTGTAATAGCAATTTAGATTTGAAGATCTTTCCCACCCACTAATAGGTCATGTAACCTGCTTACATCACAGGAAGCCTAAGTCACATGTGGTGGGAGCAGCTTGCTGAGAGGAAAAGGAAATTGTGTCACAGAAAATACTGAGAGAACAGTTACTACAGTTAGAGCTGAGGGAAAGAGCAGACATGGTGGGTATGAGTGTATTTGCAGCAAGGCCCCAGCAGGGGGTGGAAGGTTGTGGGATGGATTGGTTCTCTGCTGTGATACTGTGTACTGAATTCTTTGCTGCTGTGATGGATTGGGCTTACTGGTTATGGGATTTGGTCCTTGGATTGGGTTTACTGGTTATGGGATTTGGTCCTCTGGTGTCTGAATAAATGGTTTACTTCTTCTGCCTTCTATGTGAAGAGTCTCGTATACTTTGTGATACAGAACCACATAGGCATTTTGACAATTATCATCTACATTGTGATTACTGCCTTGCTGACACAGTAATTCATCTAGGTAAGAGGATAAAAGTGTGTTCTGGGAACACTTGCCATGCAAATATTACAAAAGTGGAGGGGGCTAGGCTTTCATTTTTGCTTTCCATTTTAAACTTACAGACCCTGCCACACATCACCACCTGCTGGCTACATATGATTATTAAAAAAAAAATGTAACTGTCTAAATAAAACCAGTTTCCTGAGTTTTCCACTAAAACATACTTTTAAAAGATAAAAATTTTTGAATATTAATAAATACTTGAACACACACACACACACACACACACACACACACACACACACACACACACACCTGCTACATGAGAATTAAAGATTTTGGTTTCCAAGGCCTTTTCTAATTAGTAGTAGCTTAGGGAAGCTTCCTTCCCTTCCAGGTCCTGAAAAAATTCCAGAGTACTAGCTCTCCAAAATGTCACCAGCCTTTTTCCCCATGATCAGGGACAAGTCTTACATATCTTGGTGTACAACAATATCCCCTAGATGGCTTTTACATTGTTAGGAGCTAGCCCACCAAACAATATTTGTTGAATGAATGCCTTCTGAAACCTCTTCTTCCTTATTCTACCACAAGAGATCTTGCCAGGGGCAAGTTGGCTAATACTTACTTGGTCCTAGCTGAGCTATTCACAGCCGGCCCCACCCAAATGACATAACTGCTCTTGGCTTATTTAGGTGAGTCAGTGTGATAGAGTATAAAACATAGACTTGGAGTCAGAAAAGTTCTTCCAACACTCGCTAGGCAATCCTCCAGGCTTCCTTGGGCCTATTTGCTCATCTGTCAAATGTGTCCACACTCTTTTCGGCACTCCCTTCCCAACAGTGGTGTGAGGAAAGCCCCATACAAACATGAGCCATTGTGAAGTATCTGACTTGGCTTTTCATTTTTCAGACGAGGAAACTGAGACCCAGAGAAATGAAACACCTTGTCCAAAGTCACAGAACGAATTCCTGGCAGATTATCTGAGAAATAATCCATAGCCTCTAAAACTCTGCTCCAGATCCTGCTGCTAAGTCCCTGTTTTAACAATCTGGCTAGCAGCTTCCGTGGGGGGTCCAGATCCACCCACAGCCAGCACCCAGAAAGCTGCCGGACAGCCAGAAAGCCCAGCTTCTTTTGATCTGCCTTAATAAGGAGAGCAAGGTGAAGGGGTTGACAAGCTTACTTTAATTCAGCACACAAATATCATTCACTTAGTTCAGGGGAAAAAG
>JAQQSZ010018553.1:0-10552 GCA_028646595.1 Phalanger gymnotis | reverse complement strand
ACACACACACACACACACGGAAACATACAAACTCTTCTTTTAGCGGTACTTTTTATTGTGTTAAAGAACTGGAAACAAAATAAGTGTCCACCAGCTGTAACATAGGAATATACTGCAAAATTAATACACCAAGAAAAGATAAATACTCTAGAGTCAAAGAAACTTGAGAAGATTTCTACAAAACCACTGCAGAGAGAAATAAACAGAATGGGAGAACAATTTACACAATGATGATATTATAAAGATTTAAAAGACTTCAGAACTCTAACCAAAACAGTGACCAATCATAACTTTAGAAGAATGACGAAGAATACCTCCTGTTTTTTGGCAGAGAATGAGGTACACATTTTCAGTTTTAACTAAAGTGCTTGTTTTGTTCAACCATACTTTATTATAAAGAAGCACCTCGGGTTGGAGGGAGTTGGAGGGAGAAATTGATTAGTTGGGAGTGATACAGATTCAAAAATATTTTTAAAAGAGTGTAATTAAAATATTTTTAAATAAACAAAAGAAATTTGTTACTCCTTTCTTAAACTGAATTGCCACTTTAAAAGACTATACATAAAAGATTCACAACTTCATATAAAATTCAATCCTCTTTTTGTTTTTTATATTGAGATCTTAAGTTTGGAGGTAAATTTGATGTTCATGATTAAAAAAGAAGAAAGGAATATCTATAGTCTAGACTGCATGTGGCCTCAAGGCTGCAGGCTCCAGGATTTGTTCTATGAAGTTTGGATTCAGTCAACAGGTTTCACTTGAGGACCCGTAGGGCCCCATGTGGCCTCAAGGATGCAGGTTCCCCACCCCTGGTCTAGATTATGCCTTGCAATTAGACAGATAGTAGGCCCAGAATTAATCAGGGGGAGGATAGAAGGCTAAAGTGCCTTCAGGGTATTACAAAGTTCTTTTAATGACCCCAAACATCCCCCAGAAAGAGAAGCTGATCTTTTTTTAATATCATTATTCTTCCAGTACTGCATGATTGAATGTCTCTGAAGAAAAAAGGAATACTATACAAAAAGCCATGAACAGGTACATGGTAGGTGTCATCAGGTTATATGCTTTGATAAATAAGGAACTTCAAAGAATTAGAAGAATGTTATCAAGAAAATGCATGATTAACAAAGAAAATGGGCTGATCATTTGGCAAAGGCTAAGAATAATAGGTAGACACCTCAAGTACTTCACTGGTATCCATGTGCTAATAGGGGAAAGTAATACAGTCTTCTTATATGGGATAGAACCCCTGTGGCAAATTCATGGGAGGGCACGAAACAAGAGCTGCATAGTATGGGCAGGCAAGGAAATACCATATCTATGAGGTTAACAGATGCATTAGAGTATTTTTGAGTACCATGGACAAGATTCAGCGCTATTGCTCGGAATACCAAAAAAGATTCATATAGGCATTTAAGGAACTCACAATCTCTTTGGAGATGGCAGGAGTGGGCTGTGGGATAATAAAATGTGCATTCAAATAAATATAAAATATAATAGGATATAATGAGGACAAATGAGAAGTCTAACATAAAAATTTTCAGGAGCAATTGCTTTAGGGTGCAAAATCAGCATGCTTTATGAGAAAGTAGATTAGAGCTGAGAGCTGAAGGAAGAGTATTTCAACAAGTAGAGATGTGGAAGATGAAAATTCTAGGCATGGGCACAGAAGGTGTGGGAGACTATGATTAAAATAGGTGAACATCTAGGAATTCACACTGTTCACTCTTCTACACAACCACTTGACCCTTTACCTCCTTGCTATCATCTCATCTCATTACCTCTCTCCTAAGCTCTACTCTCACTTTCTGGACATCTGCCCCTGAAGGTCCTATAGACATCTGAAATTTAACTCATCATCCTCTTTTTAAACCTGTTCATCCAGACTCACTCATTTCTGTTGAGACCACCAGACTCCTAGTCACTTAAGTTTGCAGCCTCACAGACATCTTCGACATTTCCTCATCCCACCCCCATTTGTGATCAGTTGCAAAGTCTTGTCAAATCTACTTTCATAACATCTTTTGTATCCCTTTGCTTCTCTTGACTCAAAAAGTTACTAGTCTGGTTTGGCTTCTCATGATTCTTCAGTTGGAGTACTACAAGACACTCTTAATTGGTCTCGCTGCTTCCAGTCTCTCACATCTCCAATATAACCTCCACAAAGCTGCAAAAATAATTTAGCAGGTACCAATTATTTCCCATGCTCAAGAATCTTCAGTGGCTCCCTACTGACAAGAAAAAGTACTAACCAAGGGCAGGGAACCTTCAGCCTTTGAGGCCACATGTGGCCCTCTAGATCCTCATGTGTGGCCCTTTAACTGTTCTGTGAAGTTTGGATTCAGTTAAAGTGTTGCACTTGAGGACCTAGAGGGCCACACATGGCCTCGAAGCCACAGGTTCCCTACCCCTGTACCCTTTAACTTGGCATTTAGAGCTCCTAACAGCCTGGCTCCAGGACACCTCTCCAGATATTTTATATTACGGCTCTTCACATATTCTAATATCTATACAAATTGATCCCACAAAGTAAACATTTCATTTTCCAATTCCATGTCTAGAATGCACTCGCTCTGCACCCTCTTCTCTTAGATTCTTAGCTCAGTTATGACCTTCTACAACAGGGGTTCTTACTCCACAGTTCATGGAGTCGATAGATAACAGCTAGCTAGCATTTATGTAGCACTTTAAGGTTTGCAAATAGCTTTACATAAATTATCTCATTTAGTTCTCAGAATAACTCCAACAGGTACTATTATCTTCATTTTATAGATGAGAAAACTGAGGCAGGCACAGGTTGAGTGAGCTGCTGAGAGTTACACAGCTAGCAAACACCTGAGGTCAGATTGGAACTTGGGTTTTCCTAACTTGCAGCACTCTTTGTCCACTCCGGATCCCATTTAGGTATGAATGCAGACAACAATCCTCAGTAGTATTAGTGGTGCTTATTCATAGCTTTGTGAAAAATAGAAGTCATATTTACACATAACAAGATAGTTGTTGCAGATGTCTCAAAATATTATTTATGCTATTACTTATAAATTATTATAGTTATTAGGGCCATTGCTGTCTACATTACTATATCACAAATTTTTAAAATATTTGATAACTATTTCAAAATAATTTATTTCCTCTGTATTCCTACATGTTTTACACATTTAAAAACATTAATGCTAGTGTTTTACTTCTTGTTTATATAGTTGTTTGCATATTGTCTCCCCAATAGAATATTATCCTCTCCACCACCACCCACCTCTGCTCAAGCACTTAGCACAATATCTGACACAAAATAAATACTTAATAAATGCTTGGTGACCAATTGCATTTTTTTTTTCTAGGAAGGGGTCTATAGGCGTCATCTGACTAGGGTCTATAACACAAAAAAAGATTAAGAACTTCTGTGCTACGGTAAGCATTTTATAATGCACTGAATTGTTAATTTTGTCTTCCTCCTCAAATTATATTGTAGTTACTTATTTGTTTAAATGCATTCCCCAGTAGAATGAAGCCTCCTTCAAGAGCTTATGCTTGGTCATTTATTTTTTTTTCCTATTTCATTCTGACAAACTCAAAAAACATCAAAAAGCATGAACATCTATCCATACAAAGAACAGTAAAAGAGAACTACATATGAAACTATGACTCTCCACTACATATCACTTGATTTTTGAAGTAATATTTCAAATTTAACATATTAGTTATTACCTGTTCCAAAACTGTCCTGCTTGTTCTTATCATCTTCTGAATATCCACATATGTTTTTAATGATCCATTGATGCTGTTTTCTTTTTTCTTCCTTTGTTGGGGGGAGGGCCCTTTTCTCACTTTTTTTTTTATTATTTCCCTTGAGATTTTTGGCCACTTGTTACTCCACATAAAATTTATTATGTTTTTCTAGCTCTATAAAGTAATCCTTTGGTAGTTTAATTGGTGTGGCAAATTAGACTATGTGCATGAGCTTCTTGAGTGCAGAAAATGTTTTCCCCTTTCTTTGTATGTCCAATGCTTAGTAGTGCATGGCACATAGTAGGCACCTATTAAATGTTTACAGACTAAGGAATTAATTTAGGTGGTATAGTAATTTTTATTTTATTGGCACAGTCCAACCATTAGCAACTAATATCATTTCCATTATTTAAAACTATTTAGGTAAGGAATGCTTTATAGTTGTATTCATAAAATTCCTGCCTGCTTTGCTAGCTAGACTACTGGTTGTACATTCAGCAGTATTCTGAATGGAATTTCTTTTCTATCTCCCCTTCTGGGTTTGTAGGTAAGAGAAGCAGTAAAATGATGCAGTGGATGTAGAGCTGGATCTGAAGTCAGGATGACTTGAATTCAAACACTGCTCCTAGCTGTGGGACCCGAGGCAAGTCATTTAACTTCTCTCAGGCTCAGTTTCCTTCTCTGTAAGGGGGAAGGGATAATGATAACATCTACCTCCCAGGGTGGATGATAAGACAAAATGAAATATTTGTAAAGGGGTCTTTTATACTTGAAGCACCATACAAATGCTAGCTATTATTATTAGCATAAATATTTATTTATATGTATTTCTCTCATATTCTATTATTTTACTGAACCTTATTGTTGCAATTAATCATACCATCTGCAAAAGTTGTCATTTTGTTTCCTTTTTGTCTATGCTTATTCCCTCAATTTCTTTTTCTTCTCTTATTTACATAACTGATATTTCTAGAATTATATCAAATATAGTTGTATAGACACCCTTGCTTTATTTTTTTACCTTACTGGAAAGTGACCTGGTACATCTGCATTTCAAAAAAATGCTACATTTTTATTTTAGATAGATACTTTGACCATATTTAAAAGCAGTTCATTTAATCTATAGTCTTGTGCTGTGCCGCCTTTGCTTAGTTTCTTGGTATTTTCTGGAGCCTTGTAGCATTTTCTTCTTTATCTTGGAAGCTCTGGATTTTGTTTACAGTACCCATGGGTGTTTTCAATTTGGAATTTCTTTCAGGAAGTAACTGACACATTCTTCTATTTTCATTTTGCCTTCTGGTTCTACTAGATATGAACAGGTTTTTTATGATTACTTAAATATCATATCTTTTCATGCTCTTGACTTTGTTCTAATATTTCTTATTGTCTCACAGGATCACTGACTTTTGTTTGTTCTATTCTGTTTTCAGGGAGCTTGCTAATTGGATACAACTGTCTGCCTCCTGTTCTAAGTTACTTATTGTTCTTCATTTATTCCCATCAGAATCTCTAATTTCATATTTTATCTCCTGCTTCATTATTTCCAGGCATTCTTGTAGTCTTTGTAGTCAAGCCATATCTTTTCTTTGAGATTCTGATTATAGCTGCTGTCAAATTACTTTCTCCTGATTTTACATCTTAAGCTTCTCTTAACCCACCTCTTTCGTCACATTTGGTATTTTCTTCCTTTGACTCATATTCCTAGCCTCAGTTTTTAAATTGGGACTTTGTGCTCAGGCTATTTGTTCTGGTACTTCTGGTACAACTGGTTGAATAATCCCAGTTTAGTCCTGACCTCTCTCTCTGTGTAGTCTGTGGCATGGACACTGCTACCATTACTTTTCTGAAAGGTACTGCCCTACCTCATGCTGCAATTTCTGGCTTATGACCCATTCTCCTGGTTCGCACTGAGTTCTGGGCCCTCTAAATTACCATTTCCTTTTCTTTGCACAATCCCCCATTAGTTACAAGTTCCTTTCCTTACTATGGCAGACGGTGAAAATCAAACCGGCCTCAACCTTTCTGAAAGGACCATAGCTTGGGCAGCCCACTGATGAGCTGGCCCCGCTGTGGTGCTTAGTGTTCCAAGGGATACATGGCTAAGTCCTATCTCTCTGAACAGTGACCTGTGAGGAATGATTGTGTACCATGCTTCTGTACTAAGAAGCTAGCTAATACTAAGATGTGGCTTTGGTCCCTGATTACTAGAGACTGCTGCACTGACTTGCAACCAGGAGTTCTGTGAGGGTCAAATGAGATAATGGATATAAAGCACTTTGCAGACCTTAAAGTACTACAGAAATGACAGTTATTTTTTTTTTTAGCCTTCCCGGAGTCTTTTTCTATACTTCTGCTGAGCTGTAGCAATGTTAATTGAGTAATATAGGTATGTGCTGACAATTGTTTAACAACCAGCTTCTTCAGGAAAAAAAAAGTATATGACACACTTTAAAATTTAAGTAAGCATTATTGTTTTCTAAAGTCTAGATAATCAATGAAATAATGAATTAAACCCTGGTTTGTAGAAATGGCCAATTTCTGAGCTGTAAATGCTCACACTGAAAATTTAACAATTAATCCTCTCAAACTGATTAGAGATGACTCCAGCACACTGCTGTTTGCAGCTCATACTTCCCCCTCCCCAAAGACCCAGAGTGTTCAGGATGCCAGCAGCTTCAGGGTTATTTACCGGGGCTAACACTAACTTCCCTGGTAAAACCCAAACTCAGCCTCTCCTAGTTTGTTTTTGTGGAGTTCTGGATTAAGTGGAAGGGCATACTCCTACTTACCATTCTTTTCTTTGAAGTCCTTTTCAGATATTTCTGGAGTTTGTATAAGAGAGTGAGACTTTTCATGATGCCATCTTAACTGGTTTCACTTGTTCTTTGTCACCTCAACACTGTACCTTGTACTTAGCAGTTACTTAATAAGTTCTCTCTGAATTTGGAGTATATGTCAAAAAAATTAAATAAATCAGATAGAACTGGTGGCAGATTTTGAAGCTAGATTAAATGTCAGTTGAAGGAGTTTGCATCTGATCTGGGAGGAAGTCACTTAAGGTTTGAAAGCAGGGGAGTGACACAAAACCAGGAAGATTTTGTTTGCAGATGAACAAAGGAAGGATTGGGGGTAGGGGAGGGGGCAGGAGAGGGGGATATCAGGAGGCTGTTCTAATAACCCAGTCAAGAAGAACAAAAGCCTGAAGGAAGACAGAGACCATGAGAATTGAAGAAGGCGGCAAAATAGAAAGGTAGGCACAATAGAAGCAGAATTAACAAAAAGACAAAACATGATAAAGCTTTATAAAGCGATGTTGGATTTGTAGACTCCAAAATCATTTGTAACCTTAGAGAGAAAATTATGTTTGTGGTACAGTCTTTCATTTTGAAACAAAAAATGACCAATAAGAGTCTTCAGATGAGTATTGTTCTGAAATTTTTAATGGATCTTGGTAATATCTAGTAGATAAATGTTACATGTAAGTGAAACGTGAAGTATTTATATGATACTTGGATCATGATAAATATTGTCCTTGATCTTAAAACAAAAAGAATGTATTATTGCCCATAATATTTAAACTAGATTTTTAAAGATTCTCTTTTATATACTGGGTGATTAGTAATGTGTATCATTTTAATTCTGATTGTGAATTGCATTTTGGTGAATTATTAGTATTTTAATTCTATACTGTTATTACCAAACATAACAATGAGTACATTTTTCTTGCTACTTTACATTTTAATTATCATTAGCTGAGAGCAATTGAAGACAGCTTGCCATCACAGATAAGAGTACTGGACTTAGTCATAGAATACCGGCTTACATACTGTGCTTCTGATACTTACTAGATGTGTGACTGTGGGCAAGAAACTTAACTTTCTGAGCCTCAGTTTGCTTATAAGTACAATGACGATAATATGTCTGCAGTACTTATACTCTCATGGTTGTTGCATGAAACTCTAATAATATAATATATTTAAAGTACTTTGTAAATTTTAAAGCAATAGTGTGAAACTCAAAAGAAACAGGGGTCACTCAACCATACATAAGAATCCCTGTAGGACATGTTGACATAGAAGATAACATATTAATATTACCTATGTATTACTGTATTTTTATTTATTTTGTTAAAGATTTCAAAATTACATTTTAATCTGATTTAAGCCACACTCAGAAGTATTGTGGGGCACACATAACTTCAAGGCTTCCTGTCTGACACCTCTGCTTTAAAATATACTGTTATTGTTATTCGTATTATTACATATGGATTTCCATGGAGAAATGATATGACACATAATGAATAAAA
Organism: Phalanger gymnotis; assembly: GCA_028646595.1. Classification (NCBI taxonomy): domain Eukaryota; kingdom Metazoa; phylum Chordata; class Mammalia; order Diprotodontia; family Phalangeridae; genus Phalanger; species Phalanger gymnotis. Next base: position 2,520 of record JAQQSZ010018553.1, on the reverse strand, counting down.
AACTTTCAAGGGCCTTAAATGTATTTCATTTACGTGAAAGCTCTCATTATATCAAATTGTTAACAACAGACTTCTCAACTTTTAAAGATGTGCAATAGTGAAAAAGTATATTAACCTCACCCACTTCTCAGAAAGTGCACTTATTTATAATGTGTGAAGGTAATTAAAATGAAGTGGGTTAGACTAGGTGGCCTATAAGTTCTCTTCTAACTCTAAATCTATGATCCAATGATCCATGCATTTATGTGTTTCTGTGGGCTGTAGAATTCATCCTAACTATTTATTTCTATAATCTCTACCTATGCAGCCAATTTATTAAAACATGTTAGAATTGAGAAGCTATGCCATATTGATAATTGGCTGCCATTTTATTTGAAGACATAGACTTACACAAGAGATTAAATTTGGGTGTATCTTCATGACCTTTGCATGTTTGGTCAAAATGAAGCAATTTCATGGAAAAGTATCATGTAACAAAAAGAATAACATGAAATGCTAAGCAGTTGATTTGGGACAGAAATCTCATGATGACAGAGACCTTAACTGATTTGGTCGTATCTTCATTAGTCAAGTTTAACAAGACCTAATTAAGAAACTACTTGATAAAACAGTTTAAGTCAAGTTAAATAAACTAATATATGCAAAGTCATTTATAAATATAAATCGATATGCCTATGTGAGTTATTTTTAATAGAGAAGATATCATTTATCAAATATATCTACAAGAATGATATCTCCAATCAATAATCTCTTGTGAGCTCTTCAAGAAAAATTGTGTACTGATCATGTCTAAAAATATATAATTAACAATTTACCTTTCTTATAACACTTTAGGGTTTATACAGAGTTTACTTCTCAATGACTCTATTAGCAATACAAGTAAAATTACTCATATTTTACAGACAAGGAAACCTAGGTTCTGAAACGTTAAGTGACTTGTCTATGATTAAACAGTTAGTAAGAGTCTAAAGTGAGATATAGAGTAGCTTCCTGGTGCAGTGGATAGTGCCAGGCCTGGAGTCAGGTGGACTCATCTTCCTAAGTTTAAATCTGGCCTCAGACACTTACTAGCTATATGACTGAAAGTCACTTAACCCTGTTTGCCCCAGGTTCCTCATCTATAAAATGAGTTAGAGAAGAAAAGGGCAAACCACTCCAGTATCTCTGCCAAGAAAATCCCAAATGGGGTCATGAAGAGTCAGACACAACTGAAATGACGGAACAACAACAAAAGTAAAATTTAAAACCAGGTGTCCTGATTCCAAATTCAGTACTCTATCTACCCATTATTCCGCACTATCTCTCACAATATCAAGACGGAAAGTTGCTTTATCTCCGTCAAAAGTCTAACTTCTTATTTACAAATGATCTCTTTATGCTAAGGAAGGGGGCTACCTAAAAGTGAGTAAGCATTCAGGGCCCTAGTACCTTGAATCACTGAGCTGTGGCAGTTACCAGACTTCTCAACCCACAAACTCCAAAGACAACAGAAAAGATAAATGGGAAAAGCTGCTGAGACAGAGTGAAAGGAGTTTGCAGTTCATCCACCACCCCGGGGGCAGTGGAGGTGATGCAGCTCTGAGGCTGCTTACAGAGCTACAGCTGCAGTTGCTTCCAGTCCCAGGCCCACCTGGTGGGAGGAATTAAGTGGTGGATCTGAGCAAGAGTGCAGAGCCAGCTTAGATGTGAATCCAGTCCAGGTTGGCGGTTCTTGGGAGAGGAGGAGTGCTATTGTGGCAGAGCTGGCTGTGTAGAAATAGCTCTGAAAACAACAGCACAGACTTTTAAGCTTGGGACAAAGTACTCTATACTCTACAAGCAGTCATACCCCAATGAAAAACTCAAGGGTCAAGTAAGTTGGCTGGGAACATGGCCAGGCAGTGAAAATAAGACTCAGATTCAGACTCAGACTTTGGAATCTTTCTTTGGTGACAAAGAAGACCAAAACACACAGCCAGAAGAAGTCAACAAAGTCTAAGAGCCTACATCAAAAGCCTCCAAGAAAAACATGAACTTGTCTCAGGCCATGGAAGAGCTCAGAAAAGATTTGGAAAAGCAAGTTAGAAAAGTAGAGGAAAAATTGGGAAGAGAAATGAGAGTAATGTGAGAAAACCATGAAAAACAAGTCAATGACTTGCTAAAGAAGACCCCAAAAAATACTGAAGAAAATATCACTTTAAAAATGGACTAACTCAAATGGCAAAAGAGCTCCAAAAAGCCAATGAGGACAAGAATGCCTTGAAAGACAGAATTAGCCAAATGGAAAAGCAGGTCCAAAATACCACTGAAGAAAATACTACCTTAAAAATTAGATTGGAGCAAGTGAAAGCTAGTGACTTGATGAGAAATCAAGATATTATCAAACAGAACCAAAGGAATGAAAAAATGGAAGACAATGTCAGATATCTCATTAGAAAAACCACTGGCCTGGAAAATAGATCCAGGAGAGGTAATATAAAAATTATTGGACTACCTGAAAGCCATGATCAAAAAAAGAGACTAGATATCATCTTTCAAGAA
>JAQQSZ010018552.1:0-10552 GCA_028646595.1 Phalanger gymnotis | reverse complement strand
TTCCTTCCTTCCTTCCTTCCTTCCTTCCTTCCTTCCTTCCTTCCTTCCTTTCTATCTTTCCTTCTTCCTTTCTCATCTTTCTTTTTTTCTTTCTTTCTTCACAATGATACATACAAAAAGACACTTAGGAGAATCAGCAAGATATAGTGTAAAGAGCACTGGCTTTAGGGTCAGAGGACCAAACTCCACTTCTGTGAGTTACTGCTACTGTGTTCTTAGGCAGGTCACTTAACTTTTCTGGACTTCCTCTATAAACTTAAGAGGTTGGATGAAATGATCTCTAAGGCATCTCTTATTGATAGTTAAAAGGCAACTCAGCTGTATGCAAAAAAACACCTGGAAATCAAGCCACTAGTGACAGGTGACACATTTGATCCTACAATCATGAAAAGTTATCCTTCTCCCACTTAAAGTCCACCGAGACATTATCATTGTATTGTTGAAGTTATCTTTGTTTAGGCTAAGTCACTATCATACCTCATACATTTTAACCAGGAATTTAAAAAAAAACTACTGTGAATAGTTCATAGATAATAAAAAGACAAGTAATCATCACAGTGAATTCAAGATCTCTGACATGATAAACCAAAGAGATTTTTGTGAATTTGTTTCCATATCACAATAATCTTATGATGAAAACCAGTGCCCACTGGCACAGAGAATTTTGGGTAGTTTAAACTGCAAATCATTTATTCCAAAAATGACAAATGTGCCCTAACTAACATCATAAATGTGGTTTCACACAAAAAATGACTTCAGGTGAAATGACATTACAGGGGATACTTAATTCCTGGAACAGTAATAAAAAGTACTGTATACTTTCATGTTCTCCGGCTTCAACAGGGCATCGACTGCAGCAAGGCAGTCCTTTTTTCTTTCCTCATTGATTCCCTAGGTCACTCTCCACAGAGGCTATTGAAGATCTTCTCTTCCCTCTTCAAGGATCCCACACCTTTTCTTTTCCCCCTTTACTTCCTCCCCTTTCCCTCAGCTAAGACTTTGGTGTTATCTCTTTGTTCTGTTTGTCAAGAAGCTAAGATAACCCATTTTAAGAACATTTTGTTGTTGTTATACAAATCATAAGAAAAACATTATCTTACTTTATTGGGAAAATTGAGGCAATTTTATGTTAGCTACCTCTTTTCCTAGTTTCTTCATTTCAAAACCCCTTGATAAAATCCCACACTCTCTAATGCTTTTCCCAGTCTCTGATTAAGAAGTGACTCTTCTCCATGGCAAGGCCAACCCCTATACATGAGTGTCATCTCAAACCTTCTTGTCATCTCCAGCAACTTACAGATCAATCATTCTCTCTGAGGCTCAAATCTTCAGGTCTCTCTATCTACAGGTTTATTCTCTATTGTCTTCGAAGATGCTCACATTCCCCACATCCTCAAAAAATATGCACCAGAATCTACCTTTCCAGGCAAACTCCTTGAAAAAAACTTACTGCTTCCACTTTCTCTCCTCTCACTCACTCCTTAACCTGGCAATATAGCTTCTGACCTTATCACTCAACTAAAATTGTTTCCTCCTATAGTTACCAATAACCTCTTAATTGCCAAACTGATGATGATTTTCAGTCTTCATCTTTCTTGACTCATGCTGTATTTGATCACCCTCTCTTCCTGGATACTTCTCTCTTTTCTGCACAATCCCACATCTTTTGCTGGCTAATTATCCATTTTACATCCCTAACTGTGGGTGTTATCCAAGGTTATGGCTGAGGCACTTTTCTGTTTGCCTTTTATAGTCTCTAGTTAACCTTGTTAGCTATAATGGGTTTAACTATTATCTTATACAGATGACAGCTACACACACACTCACACATTACATATACATACACATATACATGTGTACATACACACATGTATAAATACATATATGAGTATAGATGTATACACAGATGTGTACATATACACATATCCATACACACATACATATACACACACAGAGCATTCCTGATTCTCCATTGAGCTTCATTCAGACCTACATCACCAGTTGTCTATTCAGTATTTCAAATTGGATGTCTCAGAGATACCTCGAATTCAACACGTTGAAATTGAACTTATTATGTTTTCCCGAAATCCTCTCTTCTTCCAAATCTATTTTTGCCAAAGGCCCTGCCATCCCTCTTATTTCTCAGGTTCATAACTTTGGCATTGTTATTGACTCTTCAACTTCCCTTCACCCACAGATCTAATTAGTTGCCAAATCTTGCCATTAGGACCTCCACAATATATCGAGCATCTGATAGCTTCTTTGCATTCACATACCTACAATCTGGCTAGCACCTTCTGTGGGGGTGCAAGATCCACCCACAGCCAGCACCCAGAAAGCTGCCAGCACGCCGCAAAAACACAGGTTCTTTTGATCTGCTTAACTAAGGAAAGCAAGGTGAAGGGGTTGGCAAGCTTACTTTAATTCAGCACACAAATATCATTCACTTAGTTCAGGGGAAAAAGCCAGCACACTGAACTTCAGAGCAAAATACGAACAAATTACAAACATCAACAGACAGACCCAATACAATTCATAGTTACCAACCTCTAGGTTCAGCCCGGGAGCTCAGAACAAGGGCTGGCCCAGAGTCACGAGAGCCACCACTGCTGCAGAAAAGAGCTCCAAGGAAGAGGAGGTCAAGCCCTAGTTTTATATCTTTTTCAGCGTCAGGGGTGACCTAGAATTGTCACAAAGAAGCGGCTTAAACCCACGTGGTCTAAAAGCCTCTGCTGTCCCAGACACTAGGCCCTCCCTGGAGTTAGCCCCACCTTGGGCCCCACCTTAGTTGCCAATCCACACCCACATAGGTTTTACACCTAACAGGGGTTTGGGCCTGGGGCTTAGCACTTAGTAAGACTCAATGAAATACACTGAATTACTCAACAAAAACAAAAGTAAAACTCTTCTAGGGCACTTGTTGAACTAAGTGCTAAAGAGCCCATTTTGCTTACCAACACAGCTTCTGGCAGGAAGTAGGATTTTAGCTGAGACTTCAAGGAAACCAGAAAAGCCAGGAGGTGGAGACAATACAGGAAAGTATTCTTGGCAGGGGGGACAGCCAGTGAAAATACAAAGTTGGGAGTGTCCTGTACAATCAAGAGCAAGGAGGCCAGTGTCATTAGATTATAGCAAAGGGGGAAGGGAATAAGGTGTAAGAAGACTGGAAAGTTCGGAAGGGACCAGGTTAGAGAGGACTACCAGACATGGGAGTCATCAGTGATTGATTCTTCCCTCGCCCTTGTTGTCCATGACCAATGAGATGTCAAGTATTATTGATTCTACCTCTAAGACAGCTCTTCGAAGTATCCAATCCCTTTCTCACTACACCCACAGCTGCCACCATAGTTCATGCCTTAATCACCTCTCACCTAGGCTTCATAAGCTTCCTCCAATTGGTCTGTCTCCATGCCTCAGGGCTGTCACCCTCTAATTCATTCCTCTGCAAAGCTGCCAAAATGGCATTCCTAAAGCACATATCACTGCCCCATTCAAAAGCTTCTTGTGGCTATTTATCGCCTCTAGGCAAAACATATGTTAGTGGTAATCCATATCTAAAGTATGCACTCTTCTGTTTGGCCTTCACAATCTGGTTCTAGTCTCCTTTTTTGTAGGCTTATTACACAACTCTCCTGTTCGGTCATTTTATATTTTAGTTGATCTGGACTACTTTTTTTCCTTTTGCATCACATTTCATTTTCCCCTCTGGACTTTTGCACAAACTATTCCTTATGCCTGGAATGCACTCCCCTACTCATCTCTGTCTCTTCACTTTCTTCACTTTCTTCAAAGTTTTGTTTAAATGATGACAGATACTAATGAGAGGAACAGAGTGCTATGAGAAATTAGAGGAAGCAAAGATTGTTTCCATTCGGGGGGAATAGGCAAAGCTTCTTGGAAGAGGGTTCACCTTATTTTGGTCCAGAGGGGAGAGAGGACAAAAAAGGCAAATTCAAGGCAAGTGGTAGGGATGGACTGAGCCAATATAGGAAGATGGGAGAGGCAGATTTGGTTAAACTTATTGCCAGTTGAGAATGGACCGAGTGAAAGGGGAGAGAGTAAGATAAATATGGAGAAAACAGAATGGAGGGAAATACAGTTAATAATCATTACTGTAAAAAAAAATATACAGCTAGTTTCTCTGATAAAGACCTCATTTCTCAAATATATAGAAAACTGCATCAAATTTATGGAAATATGATCCATTCCTCAGTTGATAGATGGTCAAAAGATATGAACAGTTTTCAAATGAAGTAATCAAAGCTATCTATAGTCATGCGGAAAAAGTGCTATAAATCACTATTGATTAGAGAAATGCAAATTAAATCAACTCTGAGTTACCACCACACACCTATCAGATTGGCTAATATAAAAAAAAACGGAAAATGACAACTGTTGGAGGAGATGTGGGAAAATTAAAATACTAATGCACTGTTGGTAAAATTGTATACTGATTCAATCATTCTGGAGAGCAATTTAGAACTATGCCTGAAGTGCTATAAAACCATGTATACCCTTTGAGTAAGCAATACCATTATTAGGTCTGTATCCCAAAGAGATAAAAAACAAAACCCAAAAGGAAAAGACCTATATGTAAAAATATTTATAGTAGCTCTTTTCTGGTGGCAAGGAACTGGAAATTGAAGGGATGTCCACCAACTGGGAAATGACTGAACAAGTTGTATATGATTGAGTTAGAATACTATTGTGCTGTAAGAAATGATGATCAGGATGCTCTCAGAAAAACCTGGAAAAGACTTACATGAACTGATACAAAGTGAAATGAACAAAAGCAGGGGAACATTGTACATGGTACCAACACTATTCTATGATGATCAACTGTGGATGACGGTTATTCTCAGCAATACAATGATCCAAGGAAATTCCGAAGGACTTAGAACAAAAGGTACCATCTGTTTCCAGAGAAAGAACTGGTGGTGTCTGAATGCAGATCAAAAATGCTTTTTCTTTACTTTCTTTCTTTTTCTTTTTGTCTGTGTTTTCTTTCACAGCATGACATACCTGGAAATGCATTTTGCATGATTACACATGTCTAACCTATGTCAAATTGCTTGCCTTTTCAATGAGTGGGGGAGGGGAGGAAAGAAGGGGTAAAATTTGGAACTCGAAATTTGAAAAAAGAAGGTTAAAATTGTTTTTTACACGTAATTAGAGAAAAAAAAAACACTTCATTGGCAGCAGCAGCAGCATTTCCAGTCTGGTTGGGATATAGAGTCCATAAACAAAGAGTTATACAAGATAAGGATGAAAAGGTCAGGTTGAGAAAGGTTTTGAATACCAGATCCACAATTTAAACATCACATTTTGTTTTGTTTTGTTTTGGTAAGCAGGAGGGCAATATTAACACCAAGGGTGGAAAACCTGGATTATTAGAAGGATGATGATATGCTACTTCCTGAGGAACCCCATTCCATTTCCATGCAGCTCTAATTATGAAAATCTTTTTTTTATCATGAACACCTATTATATATATAATTATCTATCTATCTACCTACATATATATATATATATATATATATATATATATATATATATATATATATATATATATATATGTCTTTAAGGTTTGCAGAGCACTTTACAAACCCTCACAAGAATTCTGGGAGTTAGGCACTATTTTTATTAGTGAGGAAACTGACAGAAATTAAGTGACTTGCCCAGCATCACATAGCTACTGAGTGCCTGAGGCTGAATTTGAATTCCATTCTACCTGACTTTAGGTTCACGGCTCTAGCTGAAATCTGCCTTATGTACCTTTTACTTGTTGGTCCTAGTTCTGCTCTGAAGAGTTACACAGAGCAAGCCAATCCTTCAGTATGAGATTTGCTGTTTGTTATTCAGTCAGTTCAGTCATGTCCAACTCCTCATAACCCCATTTAGGGCTTTCTGGGCAAAGATACTGGAGTAGTTGCCATTTCATATACAGCGGAGGAACTGAGGCAAACAGAGTTAAGAGACATGCCCAGGATCACACAACTACTAAGCATCTGAGGCCAGATTTGAACTCAGGAAGATGAGTCTTCCTGACTCCAGGCTCGGCACTCTATCCACTGTGCCATCTAGCTGCCCTTCCATGTGACAGCCTTACATCTATTTGAAGACAATTGCAGTGATCCTCCTATAAAAAGGCTAAAAGTTCCAATTTTTCTTAGATAGATAGGATGTTACGTTAGGACCAAGTTAAGTCTCCCTAGGCCACTGAGACTATCAACTGCAAAACAACTATCTGTATTAGTAAAGAGAGCTTGTTAAAATCATGGGCAAAAACATAAAAAGGAGAAATAACATTAGCTTTTTTTTTTTAAACTCTGTCATCACACCAGGTTCATACTAAACCTGCAGTCACACAAACAAACCTGTTTGATCAAAGATACATAGCAATTTTTGCCTCAACCTCGACATAGTTCCGAGGTGGCACAGAGCAATGGACTTTGTGTCAGGAAAACTTGAGTTCAAATATTGTTTCAGACAGTTACTAGCTGTGTGATCCTAGACAAGTCACTTAACCACTCTCAGCCTGAGTTTCTTCACCTATAAAAAGGTGATAATAATACCAACCTACCTCCTAGGGCTGCTGTGAATATCAAATGGGATACATATGTAAAGCATTTTGTAAGCCATAAAGTGCAATATAAATGCTCGCTATTATTATTAAAAATACTATGTAGGTAAAGCCTAGCAGATGAGTTTAAAATCTTTTACGAGATCACATAAAACCCATTGGCATGCCCTTTAGAGAGCTGATTGGGGATATTTCTTCCACAACCAAATTTTTACACACGTGGAAGTGAGAGTGGGAAATAGATTCTAAGAAAGGCTGAGAATCTCTCCAAAGGCTCTACCTTGGCTATTTAACCTAGAGTCTGAGGTACAACCTCGGCCACACAGGATGGAGGCCTAGCCCCCTCCAGGGATTAGTTATGAGAGAGAAGTAGTTTGAGTAAGAGCATAGCAGAGTTGCTGAGAAATACTTAGTCAAAACAGCCACACTGATATTGATGGAAATGTCAATAAACAACATTTGGAACCATAACTAGGAAGGGAAAACTGGGACTTTTCCACAGGGCACCAAAATTTTGAGGTCAATGATAGTACTTACGAGTTCTTTTTTTTGTTCACTTTTTCAATTACATTTATTTGGAAGTGGGAAAGTTTAAGACAAAAAAAGCAAAATATAAGCACATTATATTGACTAGACATATACTGCCATACCCACAAGTCTTCTGCTAGTTCAAAGAGATTATCGCTATTGTTTAAACTTTATAGTGGTTCCTTCCTTATTCTGAATTTTTAAAAATTGTTTTACCTATATTTTAAATTATGCCTAATTGAGAAATGGTTCCTGGGTGGATATTCTTTTAAATGACGTATTAATTTTTGAGATTGTCAAACTAAAATAAAAGGTTTGAAATAAAAAGATTAAAATGAATGAGCAAAAATTTCTTTTGCTGTCTTTTGTTTCAATCAAAAACTGTGAAAGTTCTGAGAACATAAACACAATACATTTTTACTAAATTTAAAAAAACACGATTTTCATTCATCAGATCTAGTCTATTATGAATATTCTAACCCTATAGCTAACCTACTAATGGGTTTGGGAAGTGTTTGACTATAAGGAAAGAATAAGGGATAGGAGAAAGGGGAAAAGTCTTACAAATAAATAAAAATGGCATTCTCTTGCCTTCATTAACTTTGTATCATTTCCCTGCTTGCTGTAATGAATAACAACTATTTTAAGTTATTAGTACAGTAACCAAATGCATTAAATCTGACAAGAAACTGTTTAATCCAAGAGGTTTAAGTTATCATTTTCAAGGAAACCTGTAAAGGAGACATTTTAAACACATGAGCAGGAGTGGCTCAGGAACAAATTCTACAGCATATAAAGGGAACTGAAGCACGTAGATATGGTTCTGAAATCCATTTATTTATTTCATCACGTGAAGTAACTAGAAAAACAAATAAAATAGATTTTATTTTAAAGTCATTCAAAAGATACTTAGGTTGACTTGGGGATGACATATGACTTTTTTTTTTTGCATTTGTCTGGGAGTTTGGTGACCATTTTTGGACTTGCATCTTGCCTTCTTGGGAGTCTTTTCTGAAAAGGGATTTGACCTCTAGGGAGGCTTTCTTTATCTGCCTTTTTAGGCATCGGTTTTTGATTTCTTACATTTGCCAGTGACTGAAGTCTTAGTCAAGTCTGTGGTACCTTTGTCAATCTGTTCTGGAGTCTCCAGAGCCGTGGAGGCCTTTCTCTTTTCACCAGGAGTTTTAGCTTGTGGTGTACCTTCAGGGATGGGGCTCTCTCCTATGACTCCTTCATTAGGGTTGCTTTCTGAAGCTCTGTGCCCTTTTAAGGAGCTGTTGCTTGGACTGGAACTAGCTGTGGAATCTTATCCTCAGAGTCAGGCTCTGCTCTGTCCTCCTTTTCTGCCTCTAGTTTATGCAAAGCACACTCACTTTCAGACCTTACTGAAGTTTGGGCAGGCTTGGTAGCCACTTTGTTACCCTGATTTTCTTCCTTACTTTTCTGAGAACCCAAATGGGAGACAAATGAAGAAAAGACTGGAAGGGAAAAGGATTTTTCTGTTTTCAGGTGTAGAATTTTGACGCTCTCCCACTTCTTGGTCAACTTTTCTGAAAGCACTTCTAAACTAGCAATGATATTTTCCACTAGGTGATCCACAGGCATTCCTGTGTGACCCACACATGCTGTATTGCAACAACCATGGTTAGTGACAGTTAATGAAGTTCCCTGGACAATTCTATTGATGTGTTCTGACAAATTCTTAGTTGTGAGGTCTACTGATAAAGGTACCTTCTGTTCTGCAATAGAAATGCTTTCCTATGTGTGAGGGTAAAAGTCGTCTAATTCTTTCATCTGCAAGGAAAAACTCAAAACTACTCAAAAAGTGCCACTTAGCTTCATGAGGTTTATATTCATGTTTTAATTTTGTGTAAGGGATGACCTCAGTAATGTTTGTAATCTTGTCCTTTTTCAAAAGATGTTTATAGACATTTTCTGTCTGCTCTGAAGTTAAATTCAATTCATCCTCAGTAAATAAACAAACTTCTTTTGTGTCATGTCTAATACCATAAGGCAAAGGTATTTTGATTGCTTTTCCATTTGGGAGAATTTTCCATAACATCACAATCAAAAACACATTCTTGTTCTCTTTCCAGTCCAACATATCAGCATTTTGTTTGGTTTTTCTATATCCCAACAAAGCTTCCGTAGCCTTTTTAATCATTTGTGATGAGAGTTTTGACAAGAGGGTCAGATTCAATCTGAAGTAGATTGAATCTGAGCTGTGCTTACAAGTTCTTCAGTGATTTAGGAAGAACCGAATTGAACTCCTAGTTAGTAAGACTAGATGAAGGAAGAAGTTACAAGATATTGGCAGACCTTGGCAGACCACTGCTCAAGTGAGTTGTTTCCAGTCGTACCCACCACCTATTGCTGTCTCTAGTCTGCCTAAAAACCTTTGAGGTTGGGCTTTGTGTTATTTGCCCCAGGCACAAATATTTCTAGTTAGAATATTCCTTGTGCTATAATCTCTTCTGATATTGAGCATTACAAATTCAAATTGTTAAATATAATGCATGTTGTAAGTATGCATATATCTCCTAATGTAGTTGTCAGTCTATATACTGTATTCCTAATTCTGTTCTTTTCACATTGCATTGATTTTCTGAAGCCAGTTCCATATTTCTGTATATCTCTGAATTTGTTATGAGTCACGGAGACATTATACTCCCTTGCATCGATGTATTGTGCTTTACTTCTCTATTCTAGTATCTCCATCCATTTATGTTGTTTCTAGTTTTCTGCCATCAGTTATAACAAAAATGTAAACATCTTTGCACAGATACTTTTTACTCCTTTTTTCATTATTTCCTTAGTATCTATTCTCACTTGTAGGTCTACCTGAATCAAAGCTTATGAGAAATTTTATAGTTCTTACTTTAGATGATCAAAATGCTTTTAAAAGATCAGATGACTTCCTGCAAGGGAGGAAACCAAGTCCAGACTACTTATTTAATAGATAAGGAAACTGAGGCACAGAGTGGTTTTCCAGGTTAAACCACTTTGTACCAGTAGTATTGCATGTATGTCCCTGTTTCCTCACTAATCCAACGTGAACTTTTTATTATTATTTACTTTTGCCATTTTAATCATCAATGTGTTGATAACATAGCTGTTTTGAACAAGATTATATGTATTTTTCAAGTTCTTTTGGCTGTTTGTGTTTCCTGTTCTTTGTGCATTATCTACTCCCTCCTTTGGTGAAATGATTAAGGCTTCTTACCTTTAAGACTTCTATAATTGTAACTTCTTCTACTTGTAGGAGGAAGTATGCTAGGTTGCATTATAAAAAAACATTGGCGGGGGGCGGAGCCAAGATGGCGGCTGGAAAGCAGTGACTGGCGTGAGCTCCCCACCAAGTCCCTCCAAAAACCTACAAAAAATGGCACTGAACCAATTCTAGAACTGCAGAACCCACAAAGTGGCAGAGGGAAGCAGGGC
>JAQQSZ010018551.1:0-10552 GCA_028646595.1 Phalanger gymnotis | reverse complement strand
CTCCTAAGTCACCAATCCACACACACACAGGTTTCACACCTGACAGGGCCCTGGGCCTGGGGCTTAGCACTTAACAGCTGAAAGTACTTCCACTCAAAAGAAACAAAAGCCATGCTAATGAGACAATTTTGCTTAACAACACACACAGCTACTGACAATCCAGGCCCTCATCACATCTCACCTAGGTTAACATGACAGCCTTCTAATTGGTCTCCCTGACTCAAGTCTCTCCCCACTCCAGCCTATCTTACACATTGCCACCATTTTTTTCCCCTTAAGCTCAGATGTAACTGTGTGGATTTCCCTATTCAACCAACCCTGGTGGCTTCCTTTTTGTCTTCAGGATAAAACATAACCTCCTTTGCTTTGTTTTTGAAGCTTTATGCAACCTGTCCCCAAACTATCTTTCCAACTCCATTGGACATTATTCCCCCTCCCACACTGCAATCCAGACAAACTGGCCTCTCTGTTGCCTACCCATGGCACTCTATGTCCCATCTCTATATCTTTGTACTAGTTATCCTCTGTACCTGTAATAATGATGGTGATTATGAAAGCTCACATTTATAGGGCACTTAAACATTTGCAAAGTGCTTCATATAAGTTATCTCATTTGATCTTCACAACAAGTAACCCTGTGGGGTTGGTGCTATTATTCCCATTTATCAGATGAAGAAACTGAAGTTGAGGGAAGTTAAGCCATTTTCCCAGAGTTATATAGTAAATGTCTGAAGTACTATTTTAATTCAAGTCTTCCTCACTCTAAGTCCAGTGATATCCACTATGCCTCCTGGCAATCCTCTCTCATTACCTCCCCTTCAAAGAATTCTTCTCTTCCTTTAAGATTAAACTTAGGCACCATCTTAGGCACCAAGAAGCTTTTCTTGATCCCTCCCCACTAAGTATTATCTGGCCCAAACCACAGTATTTTAATTACATTGTGTTTAAAGATGTTTATTAACTTATATCTATTTATGTAGAGATTGTATTTGTCATCTCCTTTATTGAACTGTAAGCTGTTTATGAATAGGAGTTTTTTTAATCCTCTGTATTTATGTCCCTAGCACTTGATAAATACTTGTTGAGTTATTGGTTGATCACCCTTGATAGTAAACAAGCCAGATAAAGGATTCCAGGGAATAGAATACTTCCTATGTAGAAGATTTATAGGCAGATATAAATAATAATTGTACAGAATGAAATATGTTGAGATTTGTGGTTTATACTGATAAAGAAAATGCACATGCTCATAAGACATATTCAAGACATTCAGCTGAGGAATCAAAAGGCATTTATTAAGCACTTACTATGTTTCTGGCATAATGTGAATTGTTGGAGATACAAAGTGAAATAGTCCCTGCCCTCAAGGAACCTACATTTCGACAGGAGAGACAAACACATGTAGATAAATAAATATATACAAAATTAATATGTTAATTTTGGAAGGGGAAAGGCACCAGCAGCTAAGAGTTTTAGAAAATACTTCATAGAGATTTCACTTGAGCAATTTGGAAGGAAACAAAGGAATTGAGAAGGTACAATCAGATGAGGTAGTGTGTATTCCAGGAACGAGGGACCAGGCATAACATTTCAGAGTCAGCTATGTGCTGACCATCAGATAATTGGTTGATTCTAACAAAGATTAAGATTATTAAGTATTTTCTCTCTCTTCCATCCCCTCCCCACAAAAGGAAGGAAAAAATAAAGCTCTTGTAACAAATATGCAGTCAAGCAAGACAAATTCCCATAATGGCCACATCCAAAAATCCTGCATCTTGAATCTATCACCTCTCTATCAGGAGGTGGGTAGCAAACTATGTCATCAGTTCAATGAAAATATGGTCGATCATTACAGTGATGAGAGTTCTGTCCTCTTCATCATTTCTTACAGAATAATAATTTCTCATTCAATTCTTATACCAAAATTTGTTTAATCATTACTAAATTAATGGCTGCTGATTTGGTTTCTAGTTCTTTGCCACACATAAACACAAAAAATGTTGCATAAATATTTTTGTACATAGAGGGCTTTTTCCTCTTTCTTTGTTCTCTTTGGGACATAGGCCTAGTAGTAGTTATCACTAAGTGAAAGGGTATGCATAGTTCAGTGACTTGGGGGCCATAGTTCTAAGTTGCTGTCCAGAATGGTTGGACCATTTCATGTACGACCAGCAGTACCTCACTGTGTCTATTTTTTCACTGCTCCTCCAAAATTTTATTTTCCTTTTTCTCAGCTTTACCAATCTAGTGGATATGAGCTATAACATCAAATTTTCAAGTTGTATTTCTCAAATTATTTTAATTTTTTAATTGTATGTCTCAAATCATTTGTGATTTGGATCATTTTAAAAAAAAAAATGGCTACCATGAACTTAGATTTCTGC
Source organism: Phalanger gymnotis (assembly GCA_028646595.1). Classification (NCBI taxonomy): domain Eukaryota; kingdom Metazoa; phylum Chordata; class Mammalia; order Diprotodontia; family Phalangeridae; genus Phalanger; species Phalanger gymnotis. The sequence goes on along the minus strand of JAQQSZ010018551.1, from coordinate 8,168 downwards.
TCTTGAGAATTGGCTATTCATGTATTTCCACTATTTATCAACTGAGGAATGGCTCCTATTGTTATGAATTTTAATATGTTCCTTATATGATCTTGGAAATAAGACCTTTATCAGAGAAACACATTGCAAGCATTTTTACTAGTTCACAGTTTCCCTTCTAATATTAAGTATATTGGTTTTGTTTGTGTATAGCCACGGTCAAGGACTATGTATTTTATCTTCATAACATTTTGAGCATATACCACCCACTCTCCTCTGACACTGTCCTGGTGCAGGCTCTCATCACTTCATTCTTGGACTGCTGCAATAGCCTGCTGGTTAGTCTTCCTGCCACAAGTCTTTCCCCATTCCAGTTCATTCTCCACTCCAATGTCTAAAGGATTTTTCGAAAGGGCAGATATGATCATGTCACCTTTAAACTCAATATACTCCAAAGACTCCCTTTCACCTCCAGGATGAAATTTTAAAAGCCTTTGTTCAGTGTCCAAAGACATAAGCACGCACACACACACACACACACACACACACACACACACACACACACACTTCCATCTTCTTACACCCACACGCATACCCAATGTAGTCCGAAATCCAATGACACTGGCCCTCCTGCTGTACCTCAAATGACATACATCATCTCCTGACTCCCAGCATTTTCAATAACTGTCCACCATGCCTAGGATGTTCTTCCTCCTCATCTCTGCCTTCTAGCTTCACTGGCTTCCTTCAATGTTCAGCTAAAATCCTACCTTCTACAGAAAACCTCTTCTGTTCTTATTTAATTCTAATGCCTTCCCTCTGTTGGTAATTTCCAATTTATCCAGTATATAGGTTATTAGTACATGATTATTTGCATGTTATTTCCCAGATTAAACCATGAGCCCTTGAGAGCAGAGACTATCTTTTACCTTTCTTTGTTTCCTCATCACTTATCATAGTGCCTGGAATATAACTGCTTAATAAATGTCCAGATTCATTAGCTCCTTAAGTTTCAAATTTTCTTAATGACCATACATACGTAATATTTTACTTATTATCATTGCTATCATAATTGCTGTCATTACCATCAGGATGATTGTGACCCTCCACAAAACCCAACTTGGGAGCATGCCTCATCATGGTATGGTGGCAGTATAAGATTCTAATCTACACCAAAAGAGCCAAGTCCTGGTAGGGCCTACCAACTTGAAAAGGCTTCAAGAAGGGGACAGTCTTTTTGTTACAAATACCTGGAAGACGTTCAGTTCAGCAAATTGCCATTTTTTTTTCATTTAGGATTGTAGTCAACTTTGCTGGTTAAGTTAGTCTTACATGCAACCTCAGTTCTTTTGCTCTTTGAAATATAATGTTCCAAGACCTATGGTCTTCTAGAGTAGAAGCTGCTATGTCTTGTGAAATCCTGATTGTATTTCTGCAGTGTTTTGTTTTATTTTTCTTGTTGTTACAACATTTTCTCCTTAATCTGGTAGTTTGGAAACTTGTCTATGACATTTCTATAAGTTTTCCTCCTGAGATCTCTTTCAGGCGGTGAATGTAAATTTTTTTTTTCTGTTTCTACTTTACCCTCTTGTTCTAGAACTTCAGAGAGATTTTCCTTTAAAATTTCTTATAATACTGTATCTAGATTCTTTTCTTTTAATCATAACTTTCAGGTAGTCAAACAATTCTTATATTGTTTCTCCTCAATCTGTTTACCATATCAATTGTTTTTCTAAAGAGATGTTTAAATTCTCTTCTATTTTTTTCTAGTTTTATAGTTCTTGGTGTCTTATAATGTAATTTGATTCCTTTAGCCATGTGCAAAATGAGAATGATAGTAGAATCTAACTCCCAAGATTGTTGTGAAGATTAAATGAGTTAATATTTGTAAAACACTTTTAAGAACTTAAAAGTGCTATATAAATGCTAGCTTTTGCATGGGGTAGGAAGAACCAACTTTGTTAAGTTCAGAAGGTTTCATCACCAGATCCAAAGCAAAAATGTTTTTTTTTTTAGACAAAAACTCTTAGACCTAAAAAACTGTATAGTATAGTGAAAAGGATATATATATGTAACTTGAATTTAGAAAAACTTGAATTTTTAATCCTATGTGGCCACTTATTTTCTCTGTGCCTTAGATTCTTTTTATTTTTGTTGTGTTTTCGTTTCACTTTTATTTGCACTCTAATGTCATATTTACTCCTGTGCCACAAACTTTTGTTTCTTCAGTTTTTTCTGGAATATCTTTTTCTTTTGAGCAATCTCCTCTTCTGGTTTAGGAACAATTTGTTACTTTTCAGTATCATCTCAATATTGCAAGAACTCACGTATGGGTTGATTCAATCATGAGCCCCGTGAGCACGCCATCTCATTTTGGGAGGCTTGTTAACCTGGATATGCTCAATGACAAGAGAATTCACATCCAAACCCCACAGCTCTGCATTTTTCTCTGCATTTTTAAGCATATGCAGCAAGAATTTGGCACACTTTTTGGGCTAATGACCCTGTGTCCAACCCCACTGCTTAGCCTGGGCACACCTGCCAACTCCACCATTATACCGACAGAAGGGAACACATTGTTTCCTGAATGTGATGTCTTTCAAATACTTCGTAGCTTTTCGGATATGCATGCCCTTGATAGCTTGGGCTGTTTCATGGGTGTTCTTGAAGTGAACCTGGAGAGTTGAACCCCTTGACTTGCGTGATTTTGTGGAGTTCTCTGAACCAAGAGAGTACCTCAGCATTTTAAAAGATTACCTAGGATGGCTCAAGGGAAGAGCTGGCCTTAGACGGTGGAGACGATGACATTGTTATGACCTGCCTCAAAATGTTGTTTTAAGGATCAAATGAGATAATTCGTGTAAAGTACTTTTTGATAATCTTAAAACATTATATATGTCTGTTATTATTTTTGAAAAACTGTCTATTGAGACATAGATGAATTGATATTTGCATTGATAAAAGGAGTCCTACACCAACAAAAGCATGAAAACTTGAAATATTGACACATTTTTGAGTTTCCCAATTCTTAGTACTTGAAGGGAAAAAAGGTTTATTCATACTTGCTTCCTACACTACAATTCTACTCACTACTGCCTCCAATACATCCTTTGTCCCCATTTAATCTTCTCTTCATTGGTTGAGTCCACTTAAATCACTCTCCTCTTAGTCCCGTCAGCTACTTTCTTCCTGCTTTCTCTTCTCCTTCTCCTCTTCTTCCTCTCTTCCCCCCTTCTTCTCCTTCTTTTCCCTTTTTCCTTCTTTTCCTTCTCTCACTCTTCCCTCTCTCTTGCACTTCAAACAACCTCCCACTTCCCATATGCCAGACTGGCTTGGCTACTTTGTTGAGGACTCAACTGGAATAATAGCACCCTACGGAATTTGTATGCCACAAGGGCATCAGACATCTACCTCTCCTGCCAAAATAAATAGATATCATAATATTCACACTAAAATGCCCATTCTATCTACTATTCAAAGGAAACTAATATAAAATTAGTAAAAAGAAAAGCAAGCATACGTGGGCTCCTCCCAGATCCTAAAAATAGCTGCATTTTGCTGACGGGGAATATGGAGAAGGAAAAAGGAACATGATGGATATGTGAGCTCTGGGATGGTAACTTCAGCAACTTGACAGGCATTATTCTCTCTCCTCCCCCCATTACCAGAGTGAAGAAAGATGAGCAAAGAAAATAGAAAGTGAAGAGGCAAAGCTGCCACCGTGGTTGCACAGATGGTGGTAATCACGATGCATACTAGACTGAAAGGTCTGATATGCCACCTGCTGGAATACATATGTGGGGTTGCCAACCTCCCCCCACCATTTCGCTTCATTAAAGTGGAGGCATCAGAAGGACAGAAACTGAACTTCTGCATATCCTAGATTAGGATTATGAAGATCTGATAAATAGCTGGTCATTTGATATAGAAAAAGCTTTAAGATTTTTTTAAAGTCAGGAGGTATTTGATGCTCTTTAAAAAAAATTGTTGAGTATCTAAATCTGAGTTTGAATCTTGGTTCTTCCACTTGCTATCTGTGTGACTTTGGACAAGTCGTTTAACTTCTTTGGGCCTCGGCTTCCTCATCTGTAAAAAGAGGGTATTGGACTTAATGATCTTTAAGGTCCTTTCTGATTCTGAATTAATGGTCCTATAATATGCCTAGATCTATGTTTAACAGTTAGGGAAGAGAAAAGCATTAAATAGGGCCTTCCCCATACATGAAAAGTTTTTATTGTTCTTTAAAACCTGTGACCTTGATCCCTTCCTTCACTGTTCTAATCAGAAAGTAAGAAAACATTTGTCGAAGGTGAAACATTTAACATTTGACTTTTGAATTAAATAGATATGAAACAACCAAGTTGAGTGGATAGCATACTAATATGGAGTAGGAAAACTTGAGTTCTTTTCCTGGAGAGCAGCACCACCAAGTCACTAAGTAATAATCGGTAGGTTGCTTACCCTACCCGTCACATCTCTCTCTTTCATAAAAAGAAATAGGATTCACAGCACTTTGAGCTCCTTGGATGGATGCTATGTAAATGCAAAGTTCAAAATTGTCATTATAATAATATAAACAGATACCTCTATCTTAAATGGATTGGCAGCTGGAAGTTCTTTTGGATCTTAGACATGGTAGACATAAGTTCTGTCATGTGGGGCCAAACATCTGGAGAGAGGCTTTGAAATTCAGCTGAGTACCCAGATGTTTTTTTTCTGTACACAGTGCTAAACATCTGGATAGTTGGGATCATTTGCTGAAGATTTCAGTTTTCATCCAGGTGTTTGACCTCGGGGAGACAAAACCTGAAAGCCTGATAACAATAAATTAAAATAGTCTATGCTGCTTATGGGCTGAGTGGTTTCCATGTTCAATGATTTTACTATTATTAATGAAACATTATACTACCATAAATATTTTTGATGATTTTAATGACAAAAATCAGGATATAAGCAAGGTTGATACAGGAGCCAAGATACAAGTTGTCCTTGTGGTGGCACACAACTTGGATGGGGCAGCTAGGTGGTGCAGTGAACAGAGCACTGGCCCTGGAGACAGGAGAACCTGAGTTCAAATACAGCCTCAGATACTTGACACATGTACTAGCTGTGTGACTTTGGGCAAGTCACTTAACCCAAATTGCCCTGCCCCCCAAAAAATTCAGTCTAATGTTCAGTTACTTTCTCTGGAGAGAGATAAGAAGGTAATAGACTACCTCTGTAGAAGATACATTAAAATAACTTTTTAAATACCTTTTTTAATCTATGTTTGCTATTCAGGTACAAAATATGTCTTTCTGAGAACAGAAAGTGTTCCATTCAAAAATTAGAACCAATGAGTCATCCTGTCAGAGGAAAATGTAGAAACTACTAACTTTACCTGTTAGAAAACTATAAATGGTACTTCCTTCATCACTGAGTTGCTTATGGGGGCATAGAGTGGCCCAGGTCAGAAATGGGGAAGATCAAATCTACCCAGCCAATCAGGGTGGAATTGGTCCTATAAATAGCCTTTGCAATTTTTTTGAGGCATTCAGAGTTAAGTGACTTGCTTAGGGGTCACACAGCTCATGAGTATCTAAGGTCAGATTTGAACTCAAGTCCCCCTGACTCCAGGGCTGGTGCTCTATCCACTATGCCACCAAACTGCCCCTTCTTGAATTTTTTTTAGAAGGACCCACAGTGTACAAAGGACCCACAGTGTACTGTGCGAGGTAATAGGGGAGATATGATGTTTAGATAGGAAACAGCCTCTGTTTAAGTTATAACGTAAAACGAAAAAAGAGCCAGAGAATTTTGGTAGCTATCTAGTTCAATCCAAACGCGAAGAGAACCACTACTGCAAAATACCTACCAGGGAGTCATCCAGACTCTGCTCAAAGACTTCCAATGAAGGGCACCCTGTACCTCCTGTGGTAGCTCATAATTTTCAGTAACCCTAGTTGTTAAAAAGGGTTTTTTTTCCTTAATAGCAAGCCTAAATTTGTCTCCTTTCAGTTACATGTGCTAACTTTTGTTTCTAATCTCCAGAGCCAAATATAAAAACTCTGTCTCTTCCACACAGCAATCCTTTAAATACTCGAGCACAGCTCTCATGTGTTCCCTAAAGTCTTCTCTTCTCCAGACTAAACATCTCTAGTTCCTTCAAATAGTCATTGTATATATCATAGACGCAAAGCCTTTACCAGACTGATTGTCGTTTCTATGACTTCCATTTCATCAGTGTCTCTCCCCACATCTGAACAAAATATTCCAGTTGTTATGTGGTCAAATATAGGGAATTACCACCTCCTTATTCCTGGAATCTCTCTCTTCCTTAGTGTATTCCAAGTCTCACTTTTGGCTGCCATATCAACTTATTGACTCATCCTGAGCTTGGCACACACTGAGTCCCTGATCTTTTTTTTTCCCATACAAATCAATCAATCAATCAATAAGCATGTATTAAGTGTGTACTATTTGACAGGCATTGTGCTAAGTGCTGGGCATACAAAAAGAAGCAAAAGACAGTCGCTGCCCTTAAGTTCACAATTTAATGGGGGAAAGAACAAGCAAATATATACAAAGAATATATGTAGAATATGTAAGAAATAATTAACAGAGGGAAGACACTAAAATTAAGGGGAGTTGGGAAAGTCTTCCTATAGAATACAGGATTTTAGTTGTAACTCAAAGAAAGCCAGGGAAGACAGTAGGAAGAAATGAGAGAGCTAGTATTAGAGTAACTCCTGACTCCAATGCTCTTTTCTCCAATACCATGTCACTTATGTATAAATACTCATGCAATTAGTTTATTCAGTCATGTTGTTAGAAGGGAGTAGGGGAATTGGCATAATATAAAAGAATAAGAAAATAATTCTACTTGATTTGGGAATGAAATATAGTCAGTCCCAATTAGTTCACAAGTGGGAATATATAAGTTGTTAGGTATATAAAAGTCAAACCATCTTTCAACTTCCTCATGACTGTTATTAATTTGTAAGTAGGCTACAAACTACTATCTAACCATGCCCCCCCTTAACTTGTACTTGTGAGGTTTATAACTTTAACCCAAGTGTAAGGTGACATTCCCACCTATTAAAGTATATCTTAATAGATTCTGCCCAAAGTGTTCTGCACTGTCAGAATCTTTCTATATCCTGACACTTGTCATCCAGAATACTGGCAATCCCTCCCACTTTTCTGTCATCTGAAAGGTTACCATCTATCCCTTCACCTAGGCTTTGACAGAAATATTAAGTAGCACAGGGACAAAGGGACAGATCTCCTGGGGATTCCAGGAGACCTACTGCTAAGTTGTTACCAAACTATTAATAATTAATCTTTGAGTTTGCCCAGCCAACCAGTTCTGAATTCTGCTAACTATACTATGGCCTATCTCATATATTTTCCACAAGAACAGCACAAAATATTTCATTAAATATTTGGTTTAAATCAGGTAAACTTTGGAATTCCCCTTATCTACCAAATTACTAATCTTGTAAAAAAAATGAAAATAAAGTTAGCATGATCTGTTCTTAAAGAAACCATCCTGATTCATTGTATTTACTATTTCCTTTTCTAGATGGACACAAACCATCTCCAAAAATAGGTTTTAGAATTTTACCAGGAATTAGATCTCATGGACTTTTAATATGTGTAGTCTAAATTCTTTTCTCTTTTTTGAAAATTAGGACATTTGCTCTTCTACACTCTTATGGCACCTCTCATGTTTGCCACTATTTTTCACATTTTACTGACAGTCTCTTAGTTCTTTCAGTACTTACTTCTTAGTTCAGTGGCTGGCATTTGGTAGGTGCTTAATAAATTGCTAATTGACTAAGTGGCCTGATATTGTCACTGTTCATCAGGACCAAGTAACTTGCATTCATTAAGAGGAACTATACATTTTCTTACTATCCCTTCATTTATCTTGGGTTTCAATTCTCTATCAGACATTTTTGTTTCATCATTTTCCATCCACAGGTTGTTCACTTTGATGGAGGACACAAAAGCAAGTAATTGTCCATCTCTGCCTTCTGTTATCTATTATCATAGTTCCATCCTATTCCTCAGCCTTTGACCCAATAGATCATTTTTATAAAAAGGTTTTTTGTTATCCTTAGCTTTCCTTTTCCTCAGCTCATTATAGCTTCAGTATTCAAGTATTAAGCCATATACTGTTACCTTACCACGTATTCATCTCCTCC
>JAQQSZ010018550.1:0-10553 GCA_028646595.1 Phalanger gymnotis | reverse complement strand
TGAGATTATAAATTCGGCCTTCCTACTACACTTGCCCAGGGTCACATAGCTTAGTGTCTGAGGGAAGATTCAATTTTAGGTCTTCCTGCTTCTAACTGTCAAACTCTATCCACTGTGCCACACAGCTGCCCAAGTGAAAGATGCTAGACATACAAAGATAAAAAATAATAGTCCTCACCTAGAGGAATTTACAATCTATTAAGGGGAACAAGACATGTACAGAAAGAGATATAATATAGGGTACAGCCTGATAGATGCAGAGATTTTACAAAATTATGAAAAGACAACAGTTTAGGCCGGTGAAATCTTGGAAGAAGTGACACCTGAATTGAGAGTTCAAGGAGAAGTATTTTTAAAAGCAGAGAGAATTTATTTTAAAAAGGAAGGAATGACTTCCAGATATGAATGATGGTATGAATGATGTAGGAGGCGACATGATGAGATCAAGTAAGAGCCAGTAATTCAGTTTAGATGGAATGTAGAGTGTGTGCAGGTTAAGAGTAGTGAAATATGACTGGAAAGGAAGGATAAGTTAGAGTAAAATTGTAGGATGCTAATTTAAAAGCCAGTCTAAGGAGTTAATATTGTATTCTATAAGTAATACAAAGCCACTGAACACGTTAAAAAAAAGGTTCTTTAACTGTTTTAGCTTTGATCTTCAACTCCCTTAGAAAAAGATTGTTTAACAATGTTTGAAATTGGTTGTTAACTACGAAAAAACAAAAGCCACCTTATGGTTTGCTTATGTTCTTAAAAATTATTATTTTTTTTTACCAATGCTGTCAGTCCTGCTGTGTTTCCTTCTCTTGCTGCTTCCAAAAGCAATTCTTCAAATTTTCTTTGTTGAGTCCTTTCTACAGCTGTTGGTGAAAGCAATGAATTTTAATCTCTTCTAAATCAGAGGATGTTTTTTCAAAATTTTCAATTACAAAAAAAGAAAGTAAAGTTATTTTGATGTTTCCATTAAATAGCTTCTAATCACTTTCACTTCTCTTTAATCTCTCCCTGTCTACTGGCTCCTTCCCTATTGCCTACAAACATATTTATAACTCCCCCATATTAAAAAAAAAAACCAGCATTCTCTTGATCCTTCCATCTCTGCTGTCATTTATATATATATATATATATATGTTTATACACATACATACACATATACAAGTATACATATATGTGTGCATACATATGTACACACATGTGCATATTATCTATCTATACACACATACATATATACACACATATCTATACACATATGGGAGCATAGCTACAGACACACGTATGCATATTTTCTCCCTCTCCTTCTCTCCCTCTATCTATGTATCTATCTATCTTTTCTCTTTTTGACTAGGCTCCTTTACAAGGACTTCTATAATAAATGCCTTGACTTCCCTTCCTCTTAAGCCCTTCCAGCTTCCAACCTCATCATTCCACCAAAGTGCTTTCTCCAAAGTTACCAATGATCTCTTAATTACCAATCCTCATTTTCCTCAATCTCCTCAAGCCTTTGACAGTATTGATAGCCCTCTTCTCTTTGATACTGTTCTCTCTAGGTTTCTGGAACACCACTCTCTCCTCATTCTCTTCCTACCTATTAAATCACCCCATCTCAGTCTCTTTTGCTAAGTCTTCATCCAGATCATACCCTCCGGCCACAGATGTTCCACAGGGTTCTGTTCAGGCCCTCTTTTCTTTTCCCTCTATGTTATTTCACACGTCAACTCCCATGGATTTAATTATCATCTCTATGCTGATGATCTGAAATCTACCTATCCAGCCCTACATAACTTCTCTGCTGAACTCCAATCTCACATCTCCAACTGCCTTTCAGAAATCTCAAACTGAATATCCAGTAGACAACTTAAACTCATAATGTCCAAAATTGAACTCATTATCTTTCTCCTTAAAAACTCTCACCTCCTACTTTCCTATTGCTGTAGAGGGCAGCATAATCTTTTTAGTCCCTCAGAATCCCAACCCTGGTGTCATCGTTGACGCCTCTCTATCTCTCACCCCCTCATATTAATCTTTTGTCGAGGTTTTTTCACCTTTGCAACATCTCTTTCAAATATGGTCCCTTCTCTCCTCTGACACTGCCACCACCCTGGTGCAGGCCCTCATCACCTCACACCTGGACTACTGCAGTAGCCTGCTGGTTGGTCTTCCTGTCATAAGTTTCTTCTCACTCTAGTCCATCCTCCATTCAGCCACCAAAGTGATTTTCCTCAAGCACTGGTCCTACCGCGTCATCCCTGCCTTGTCCCCACTAAACTTTAATGGCTCCTTATCACAAGATTTTCTATTTGATACTCAAAGGCCTCCATAAACTAGCCATCCCCCCTACCTTTCCTGGCTTCTTGTACCTGAGACTACTTCCCAACTCCTTATGTATTCCTTGACCCCAGTGAACAACAAACAAGATACTCATCTCTTGACTCCAGCCATTTTCTAGAGCTGTCCTCCATGCCCAGGATGTTCCCTCTCCTCCTCTCCACCTCCTTTCTTGGCTTCCTGCAAGTCCCAAGTAGGATCCTACCTTCTATACTAAGTCATACCTCTTAATTCCAGTGTCTTCCCCTTGTTAAATATTTCCCATTTATCCTATATGTAGCTAACTTGTAAATATCTGTTTGCTTGTTGTATCCCTCACTAAACTGTGAACTCCTGGAAGGCAGGAACTGTTTTTTTGCCTTTCTTTGTATACTGGTGCTTAGCACAGTGCCTAGCACTTTATAAATGCTTATTGACTGAATGTATGCTCTTTAGGGGAAAAAAGACAAAACACTTTTTTTTCTATTCTTATTACTAATGACTCTAATTTCACAGTCTTATTTCTTTGCAGTTTGAATGAACAAGTATTCAATATTGAGATCTTCCTTAATGTTCTTCCAGTATTCTATTAGTACTGTATTCATTATCAATAACAAATAATTATTGTTTCCCACTATATGTAAGGCATATGCTTTACATATTAATAATGTAGGTACTTTACATATTTGGTGCTTTACATGTTAATAATGAAGGTAAAAGAGGGCTATGGTTTACAGGCCTCTAAATTATGAAGAGAAATGTAAAGTAAATAAGTTGATGCCAAAAGAAAATATAAAAATACAAATATTCATATGCATAAGTACATGAGATTCTAAGGCAGGAATTGCACAGAGGTTAAGATAAATGGAAAGTGAAGGAACCAACATAACTTTGAGAGCCACTGCAACCATTTATATTTGGATTCTATATACTGTGGTCCTATGGTTAGCAGCATAAATTAACATGTGTGTCTGTAAAGGACTCAGATTAAAGTAAAAGTTAAGATTAGCTTAGCTTTAACAGAGATGATAGATAAAGAAACTTCAAGACATGGATAGGAGTATCTGCTAGAAGGCCACAAAGCACATTAATTATGAGTTCGGTTTTGATATAGTGAACAAGCATTTATTAAGTCAACAAGCTTTTATTAGGTGGTAAACACTGGCTGGGAGAATCAGCAAAGACACTGAATAGCCTGCTTTTCTATTGCTCTTTTTCCTGGCCTCTTTCCCCATTTCTTACACTAACTTCCTTTTTTGTTATTTCTGGGGAAGCCATGTTTTTCCTTCTTTATGTGTCCCCTTATTTCCCTAACTCATCATAATCTACTTTCTTCCCTTTCCATTCTACAGGAACTGGATTATCAAAGTTAACCAAAAACCTCCTAAATCACCACATCCAGTGAGTTACTATCAATCCTAATTCTCCTTCCCCTTTCTGAAACTCTGACACTGCTGTCCTCTCCTTTGTTCTTAAAATCTTCTTCTTTCTTAGCTTCTAGGATGCTCCTCTCCTCTCCCTTGCCTTCTCCTCTCCCCTTACCTGAAGGTGTTCTGGACAAAACAAGGTAAATTTTGATGGCTGAAAGCTGCCTCCTTAACTTGGGATATATTGACTAGATTTCTTTCTCAAAGACCAAGCCTTAAACCCAATTCACTGTGGAGCTCACAGATTGGACAACAATGGATCCCTGCCTTCCTAGCTCAGGATGAATGTAAATAGTAACTGATTCTTTTTTGGCCAGCAACTTTGAGGGTCTTCCCCTCCCAGTTTGATTTTTTTTTTTACTAAGGGGCCATCCCTTGACTCACTTCTTAATGAGGCCTATTCACTGAATGATCATTACCTCACTCAAAGTAAGAATCTGAAAAGACCTTGGCTTAAAAGGGCTATGGTCTCCCCTTGCATCCTGGTCCATTTCCAGTCATCATGGGGAATATCAGGCCACTGAACCCAGATGGCTCTGGAGCAGAAAGTGAGGCTGGTGACCTTGCACAGCTTTCCTTTACTCAAATCAAAGTCAACTGCAAGTCATGTCATCATTTCCCTGATGTCATGGTCCTCTTTAAGAATGAAGGACAAACATAACTCTTCAATCTATGGCTATTCTTCACAGGCTCCACAATTCCTCCTTTGATTACCTAAAAGCAAGGCATATTCCAAGGATCAATACATGTGTATACTCTGCTTTGCATTTTCTATGACTTCTTCCTCACCAATTCCCCTGATTTTAACTATGATCTCTATGAAGATTATTCTCAAATCTTTACCTCCAGTATTTTTCTCTCTCCTCAACCACAGATTTTTAAATACCTGTTAGATGTTTCCACTTTGATATCAACTACAAATTTATCCTCTACAACCTCAAACATGACCTCCCTGTTACCTGGAAATTCTTATATTCATCCCTTGTTAACTCCATAACAAATTCTCTCAACATGATACAGCAAACCTTTTCCCTATTCCTCAAGTTCCCAGTCCTGCAAACATTCATCATTCTTAGTAGATAACCTTGATCCTATGTTAGCTAAAACATTAAAGACATGCAGCATAAGGTCACTGATTTTTCTCCTATCTAAAAATACATCCCTACTAGTGCATGCAAAGACACACTCCTATGCCATGTCAATTTTCTCCTCAGTAGTCCAGTGAGGTCACAATTCTTCCAGTTACCCCAGACTCAAAACTTTGATGATAACTTTGATTCATCATTCTCCTTTACCCTTTTCTTTCACCTCCGAAGAATCTCAAAATCCTAGAGTTAGAAAGCAACATAGAAGGTCATCTAGTCTTAACCACTGGTGCTACACAGTAATATCCTCTAAATTATCTGTGACAATTTCTCACCTAGTGTCTGCTAGAAAACCTCAAAAGGGAGAGCATTTATCACCTGAAAATGAATGTCGATTCCATTTCTGAATCAATCTTTTTGTTAAAGTTCTTCTCAATATTCTGCTACTGTTTCCCATAGCATTTAAACTTTTAAAATTGATTACCATTCAAATATTTCATGACCACTATAATCTAATCCCCAAGTCTTCTATGCCTTAGGATAAGCCTTCTGTGGAGATGCTCATAAGTTTTAATAGACACTTTATGGTATCCATTTTGTATTTTGACTCTAAAAGGATATTTTTGCTACCTTCTTCATTCTTAGTCACATTCTATATAGTTTAAGATTCTAAAGAGCTAATTTTCTGGACAGGTAATATGTTATTGAATTTACAGGCAAGATATTATTACCTTCAAGCATGTTTCTTATTTCTTTGTCATGAGTAACTTCTTTTGCTGTCTGTCCATTCCCATTCACAACAGCAGCATCAGCATTATGTTCTAATAGAAGCATTACCAATTCCTAAAAAAGTAAAGAAATTATTCTTTGCTATTACTAAGACTTAAGATCTCACTATTATGGTACTTCTGGTTCTGAGGTATAAGAACAAAGAAATATAGAAAGTATTTTTGAACACGTTTATCATATGTACAAATAACCACATAGGTGGTATAACTGATTTTATTGTAATGATTGCCTAACTCAACTAAAATCATGAAAGAAACAGAAATTGAAGGAATTAGAATAGGCAAAGAAGAAACAAAGTGATCATTTTTTGCAGATGATATAACGATATGCTTAGAGAATCCTAGACAATCAACTAAAATCTACTTGAAATAATTAACTTAGGCAAAGTTACATGATACAAAACAAACCCACATAAATCATCAGCATTCCTATATACTATTAACAAAGCTCAAAAGCAAGTGATAGAAAGAGAAATTCTATTTAAAGTAATCATAGACAATATAAAATATTTGGAAGTCTACCTGCTAAGGCAAACCCATGAATTATATGAATACGCTTACAAAACACTTTTCTCCCAGTCAGATCTAAATAATTTAAAAAATATCAGTTGCTCATGGGTAGGCCTAGCTAATTTAATAAAAATTACAATTCTACGTAAACCATTTACTTATTCAATGCCATGCCAATCAAACTACCAAAAATTATTTTATAGAGCTAGAAAAAATGATAACAAAATTCATCTGGAAGAACAAAAGGTCCAGAATATCAAGGGAATTAATGAAAAGAAAGGTAAGGGAAGGTGGTATGGCTACCCATACCAGACCTAAAACTGTACTATAAAGCAGAAATCATCAAATCCACTCAGTATGGGCTAAGAAACAGAGTGGGTAGATCAGTGGAATAGGTTAGATACGGAAGACATAGGAGTCAATGACTATGTAATCTACTGTTTGATGAACCCAAAGATTCCAGCTTCTGGGATAAGAACTCACTATTTGACAAAAACTGCTGGGAAAACTGGAAAATAGTATGGGTGAAACTAGGCACAGACCAAAATCTTACACAGTATACCAAGATAGGGTCAAAATGGGTTTACGATTTAGACATAAATGCTGATACTATAAGCAAAGTAGGAGAGCAAGGAATAGTTTACCTATCAGATCTGTGGAGAACAGAAGAATCTGTGACTAAACAAGGGATAGAGAACATTATTAAATGCAAAATGGATAATTTTGATTACATTAAATTGAAAAAGTTTTGCACAAACAAAGCCAATGCAACCAAGATTAGAAAGGAAGCAGAAAGCTGGGGAACAATTTTTACAGCCAATATCTCTGATAAAGCCCTCATTTCTTTTTTTTTATAAAGCCCTCATTTCTAAAATATACAGAGAAGTCAAATTTATAAGAATACAAGTCATTCCCAATTGATAAAACATCAAAGGGTATGAACAGGCAGTTTTCAGATGAAGAAATTAAAGCTATCTATAGTCATATGCAAAATGCTCTAAATCACTAATGATTAGAAATGCAAATTAATACAACTCTGAGGTACCACATCTCTCCTGTCATATTGGCTAACATGACAAAAAAAGAAAATGATAAATGTTGGGAGATGTGGGAAAATTGGAATGCTGATGCATTGTTGGTGGAGAGCAATTTGGAATTATGCCCAAAAGGCTATAAAACTGTGCATATGCTTGCAACCCAACAATACCACTTTTAGGTCTATGTCCCAAAATGGAAAAGAACCCATATGTACAAAAATATTTATAGCAGCTCTTTTTGTGGTTGGCCAAGAATTGGAAATTGAGGGGATGTCCATCATTTGGGGAACAGTTGAACAAGCTGTGGTATATGAATGTAGTGGAATACTATTATTCCATAAGAAACGGTGAGGAGGCAGATTTCAGAAAAACCTGGAAAGACTTGCATGAACTGATGAGGAGTGAAGTGAGAAGAACCAGGAGAATATTGTACACAGTAACAGCAACATTGTGCAATGACCAACTTTGATACACTTAGCTCTTTTCAGCAATGCAATGATCTAAGACAATTCGAAGACTAAAGATGGAAAATGCTATCCACATAAAGAGAAAGAACTATGGAGTCAGAATGCAGATTGAAACATACTATTTTCTCTCCTTTTTTGTTTGTTTTTTCTTTCTCTTGGTTTTTCCCTTTTGTTCTGATTCTTCTTTACACCATGACCAACGTGAAAATATGGTTAATGTGATTTATCTGTATAACCTATATCAGATTATATGCTATTTTAGGAAGGGGAAAAATTTAGAACTCAAAATCTTATGGAAGTGAATGTTGAAAACTAAAAATAAATAAATTTTTAAGAAAAAAATCAAAAAAGAGAAGAAAACAAAATTACTCATATCAAAAATGAAAAAGGTGAATTCATCACCTATGAAGAGAAAATTAAAGCATTAGGAGCTAATTTGCAGAATTATATGCCAAATAAATCTAACAATCTAAATAAAATGGATGAATATTTACAAAAATATAAATTGCCCAGATTAATACAAGAGGAAATCGAACAAAACCCCATCTTGGGAAAAGAAATTGAGCAAGCCATCAATGAGCTACCTATGAAAAGATTCCCACACTAGATAGCCTCACAAAAGTGAATTCTACCAAACATTTAAAGAACAATTAATTTCAATACTATATATTTGGAAAAATAGGCAAAGAAGGAGCCCTTCCAAATTCTTTTTATGACAAAAATATAGTGGTGATACCTGAACCAGGAAGAGCAAAAACAGAGAAAAAAAAAACTACAGACCAATTTCCTTAATGAATATTGACACAAAAATTTTAAATAAAATATAATCAAGGAGATTATAGCAACATATCAGAAAGATCATACACTATGACCAGGTGAGATTATACTAGGAATTCAGGGCTGCTTCAATATTATGAAAACTATCAGCATAGTTGACCACATTAATAATAAAACCAACAAAAGTCACATATTTATCTCAGATGAAGAATAAGCTTTGGACAAAATACGACACTCATTTGTATTAAAAACAACAGAAGGCATAGGAATAAATGGAACTTTCCTTAAAATAAGTAATTTCTATCTAAAACCACCAGCAAGGATTATCTGTAATAGAGATAAGCTAGAAGCTTTCCCAATTAAATCAAGGGTGAAGCAGGGGTGCCCATTATCACCACTATTATTCACTATATATGAGAGAAGAAAAAGAAATTGAAGGAATCAGTACAGGCAATAAGGAAACAAAACTATTACTCTTTGCAAATGATATGACTGTATACTTAGAGAATCTTAGAGAAAAAAACTGAAAAACTAGTTGAAGCAACTTTAACAAAATTGCAGGATGTATAATAAACCCACATAAGTGATCAACATTTCTATATATTGCCAACAAAGTCCAACAGCAAGAGACAGAAAAAGAAATTCCATTTAAAATAACTGTAGCCAATATAAAAATACTTGAGATTCTACCTCCTGAGACAAACCCAGGTACTATATGAACACAATTACAAAACACTTTTCACACAAATAAAGTCAAATCTGAACTGGGGAAAATATTAATTGCTCATGAATAGGCCAAGCCAAAATAATAAAAATGACAATTATACCTAAATTAATTTATTTATTCAGTGCTATATCAAACTATCAAAAAATATTTTATAGAGCTAGAAAAAATAATAACAAAATTCATCTGGAAGAACAGTATGTCAAGAAGATCAAGGGAATTAATAAATGGAAGCCTATGGTACTGTCGCTCTGAACTATACTATTACTCTGAACAAGCAGAGCTTTCTGACTTCCTAAGTCCAACAGCAGTCTACTGCTGCTTGAGACCCAAACCCAGGTCAGAAACTTGCAGAGAGACAATTAGACTTTGTCCTGGATCAGACTCATCAGACTCCTTTGAGAACCCTGAAAGTTTGTAGGTCCTCAACCTGAGTTGTCTCTGAGAGCCTGGAATAACACAATATTCAATAGTCCAAGAAAGCAAGAGGACTAGCCCAGACATTCCTTCATAATTACATGGAGTTCAGGCCTAACATCTAGTCCAAGGTCAGGACAACTGTGAAAGACCCTGAGAAATTTCCAGGGCTGGAACAATGAGCAAACAAAAAATGAATCCCACCATCATTAGCTTTTTATGGAAACAAGGATGCTCAAGACAACAACCAGAAGAAGAGAATGAATTCAAAACATCAATAAGCAAAGTTTCTAAGAAAAACACAGCCTGGGTGTAAATTCAATTAGAATCCCTGGAAGACATAAAAATTTAATGCTTTTTACAAATGAAATGAGTGCTAAAGGAAAAATGGAAAAGAAATGAGAGTAATGAAAGAAAGAACTAGCAGTGAAACTAACAGCTTGGCACAGGAGGCACAAAACTTTTACTTCCTTAAAATTCAGCTAGACCAAATCAAAGCCAATGACACCAAGGGACAAGAAATATTAAAAATCAAAAGACTAGGGGGAACGGAGCCAAGATGGCAGCTGGAAAGCAGGGACTGGCGTGAGCTCCCCACCAAGTCCCTCCAAAAACCTATAAAAAATTGGCTCTGAACCAATTCTAGACCTGCAGAAACCACAAAGTGGCAGAGGGAAGCAGGGCTCCAGCCCTGGGCAGCCTGGATGGTCTCTGGGTAAGGTCTATCCCGCACAGAGCTGGGAGCTGAGGGGAGCAGAGCTGAGCAGAGTAGAGTCCAGTGTGGGCAGCGCAGACCAACGAGACCCAGAGCCAGACAGAGCATGCCTTAGCGTCCTGAATCAGTGAGCTGCAGCAGTTACCAGACCTCTCAACCCACAAACAGCAATGACAACAGAGAAGGTTAGTGGGAAAAGCTGCGGGACTGAGTTTGCAGTTGGGCCACCATCCCTGGGGCAGCGGAGGTGGGGCAGCTTTAGAACTACGGCTGCAGTTGCTTCTGGCCCCAGTCCCACCTGG
>JAQQSZ010018549.1:0-10553 GCA_028646595.1 Phalanger gymnotis | reverse complement strand
CTCCTTAGGCATCCTGATGGTCCCCCGTGATCCTAGGGGTTTACCATACTAGTGACAGACTTAGTATGAACACCTAATCGATTTAAAGTCTACTGAAGCTTGGAACTCCTAAACTTGAGGGATCTACCAGCCTTAGCCTCCTTCAGAAGCTGAGATCATAGGCATGTATGATCACACGAAGCTACAGTGTTTTTAGTACTACCTACACTCGTGTCAGAGAAAGTACTTAAGCTGTGGCAGCACTGCTTTAACTGTGGATTGTCACAACCCATAGTTTAAGAAGAGCTGAAGGGGTTATGAGTGGAAAAAGCAAGAGGCCCTGGTCTATGGTATGGTAGTCTTTGTCATGGATATTGCAGTGAAGATTCATGTTCAGGTACTGGTCTGTTTAGGCTGGATTAGATGGTTTCCAAGATGTATCCCAACTCTGAGGTAACATGAGATTTGGTAACCTCAAGTGGTTTCTGTAATTTAATTTTAGATGGATGACAGAAAAAGAATTCAATTTACATAAATATGCAAATGTTATTACTGAAAAATTCTCCCTATTTCTACTAGAATAGTACCTTAATAATTGAAATTATGTTGTTATGACTGTGATGATAGTTGATGCTTGTTCACCATTTTTCACTTATACATCCAATAAAAGTTGCAGTTAGAAATTTCAATGCAAACATTCATTTATTTCCCAAGTCCTTCTTAAAGAAGGCAAAGGTTAGGAAGAAAAGGAAGTATATGTATGAAGTAATACCAAATTATTGCATTTTCCCTCTGAAGCTGAACCTATATCCAATTTTCAATGGTATAATTATGTTGCTGTTGCTAATTATATCTGTGTGGCACATCCTACATTCAGCATTCATTATAATGCTAATGTTGTCTGTATGGAATTTAGAAAGATAACTGGACATTTCATACTTTGAGATACTAGCATTCTTTCATCAATGCTTATTTGCATTCTCATTAGTATGCATGAGATTTTCATTGAACTTTAATACTCCTACTGGCACATAACATACCATAATGAGCGTAAAAGTGAGCATGCAAATTAAGACTCCCATTAATCACTAAACATTACCAGTTGTTTTTTGGTTTTTTTTTTAAAGGAGGACAGAAAAGGAAAGCAGTAAATTCCTGCAGGAAGCATGAAATCACTGAGTCTCCAGAGGCATTGAAAATGACTGATATCCTTTCAGAAGCACGGCCAACAGGAGCCGAGAAGTAAATGAGACATTCTATTGCTAGATACAGTAGGTGACCATTTAGAATTAAATTACAGAAAGGTTATCAGTAGTCTGCATCTGTGCAATATTACATTAGGAATGTCTATTATTTCCTTTTTTTTTTTTAAGGGAATGAGGACTCACCTAAAAGTCATCTTTGTTAATTCTGTGTATGTATGTACATTCATAAAAGACATTAAAATTTTTTTAATCTATTCTATTTTTAAATTTACAAAAATACTTCAAAGGAAAGATTTTTGAACAAACTTTGTATGATATGATACTTTTTCAAATATAACCCAGAGTCATTACAAGTTTAGTGTGGGATTTACCTGAGGACATTTTGGGGACATGATCTGCAAAATCTCCCCACTTTTACTTCCCCACCCCCATGCTATATAATGGAGACACATGAAAGAGACTTTTTTCAAGTCCCCTAGATAGCTATCTGTCTGTCTATTTATCTACATATGCATACATGACATAGGTGTATGCATATGTTTGTGTACATATTATGTATACTGCCAAGAATGAGAAAAGATTCTCCAATTAAATATCAAATTAGAAATTCTGAAAATCAAAGGAGAGATGAATAAAGTTCAAAATGAGAAAACTATTGAGCTTATAAATAAAATTAAGAGCTGGTTTTATGAAAAAAAAACAATAAAATAGATAAATCTTTGTTTAATTTGATTAAAAAAAAACCTAAATTACCAATATCAAAAATGAAAAGGGTGAATTCACCACCAATGAAAAGGAAATTAAACCAATAGTTAGGAGCTATCTTCCCCAACTGTATGCCAATAAATCTGATAATCTAAGTGAAATGGATGAATATTTCCAAAAATATAAATTGTCCAGATTAACAGAAGAGGAAATAAAATACCTAAATAAACTTTTTTTAGAAAAAGAAACTGAACAAGCCATCAATGAACTCCCTAAGAAAATATCTCCAGGGTCAGACAGATTTACAAGTGAATTCTACCAAACATTTAAAGAATGATTAAGTCCAATACTATATAAACTATTTGGAAAAATTGGCAAAGAAGGAGTCCTACCAAATTCCTTTTATGACACAAATATGGTGCTGATATCTAAACCAGGAAGAGCCAAAACAGAGAAAGAACATTAAAGGCCAATTTCCCTAATGAATATTGATGCAAACATTTTAAATAAAATATTAACAAAAAAGATTGCAGCAATTTATCATGCAGATAATAGATTATGACCAGGTAAGATTTATACCAAGAATGAAGGGATGGTTCAATATTAGGAAAACTATTAGCATAATTGACCATATCAATAACAAAACTCACAGAAATCATATCCTTATCTTAATAGATGCAGAAAAAGCTTTTGGCAAAATACAGCCCCCATTCCTACTGAAAACACTAGAGAGCATAGGAATAAATGGAGTTTCTCTAAAAATGATAAGCACTATCTATCTAAAACCACTGGCAAGCATTGTATATAATAGGGATAAGCTACGCACATTCCCAATAAGATCAAGGGTAAAACAAGAATACCCATTATCACTACTATTATTCAATACTGTACTAGAAATGTTAGTTTTAGCAATAAGAGAAGAAAAAGAAATTGAAGGAATCAGAATAAGCAATAAGGAAACAAAATTATCACTCCTTGCAGATGATACCATGGTACACTTAGGGAATCCTAGAGAATTAACTAAAAAACTACTTGAAACAATTAACACCTTTACCAAACCTGCAAGATATAAAATAAACCCACATAAGGTGTCAGCATTTCTATATATTACTAACAAAGCCCAACAGCAAGAGATAGAGAAATTCCATTTAAAATAACTGTAGACAATACAAAATATTTGGGAGTCTACCTTCCAAGACAAACCTAGAAACTATAGGAACATAATTACAAAACACTTTTCACAGAAATAAAGTCAAATCTAAACAACTGGAAAAATATCAATTGCTCATGGGTACGATGAGGTAATATAATAAAAATGACAGTTCTATCCAAATTAATCTACTTATTCAGTGCCATACCAATCAAACCACCAAAACTTATTTTATAGAGCTAGAAAAAATAACAAAATTCATCTGGAAGAACAAAAGATCCAGAATGTCAAGGGAATTAATGAAAAAAATGCAAAAGAAGGTAGCCTAGCTGTACTAGATCTAAAACTTTATTATAAAGTGATTTGGTATTGGCTAAAAGTTGAGTGGTGGAGCAGTGGAATAGGTTAGGTACAGAAGACACAGTAGTAAATGACAACAGTAATTGACAGTTTGATAAACTCAAAGACTCTAGTTTCTGGGATAAGAACTCACTATTTGACAAAAACTACTGGGAACAAAAAACTACCACCTGACAAAAAAACCCTGCAAAGTAGTATGGCAGAAACTAGGCGTAGACCAACATCTCACATTTCTTTACAAAGATAAGGTCAAAATAGGTACATGATTTAGGCATAAACGGTGATAACATGGGGATATTAGGAAAGCAAGGGATAGTTTACTTGTCAGATTTATGAGGGAAAGAATTTATGACCAAATAAGAGATAGAGAGCATTATGAAATGCGAAATGGATAATTGTTTACATTAAATTAATGCACAAAGAAAATCAATGCAACCAAGATTAGAAGAAGAGCAGAAAGATGGGAAACAATTTTTATAGCCAGTGTTTCTGATAAAGGCCTCATTTCTAAAATATATAGAGAACTGAGACAAATTTATAAGAATACAAGTCATTCTTCATTTGAGAAATGGTCAAAGGATATGAACAGGCAGTTTTCAGATCAAGAAATTAAAGCTATGTATACTCATGTGAGAAAATGCTCTAAATCATTATTAATTAGAAAAATGCTAATTAAAACAACTCTGAAGTATCACTTCATACCTATCAGATTGGCTAATATGACAAAAGAGGAAAATGATACATATTGGAGAAGATGTGGGAAAATGGGAACACTAAGGCACTGTTGGTGCATCATGGAAAGCAATTTGGAACTATGCCCAAAGGGCTATAAAACTGTGTATTCCTTTTGGTCCAGTAATACCATTGTTAGATCGGCATCTAAAAGAGATCATAAAAAAGGGAAAAGGACCCACATGTGCAAAAATATTTAAAGTATCCCTTTTTGTGGTGGCAAAAGTAGGAAATTGAGGGGGTGCCCATCAACTGGGGATTGGCTGAACAAGTAACGGAATACTATTGTTCTGTAAGAAATGATGAGCACGAGGATTTCCGAGAAACCTTGAAACACTTAACATGAACTGATAATGAGTGAAGTGAGCAGAACCAGGAGAACATTATACACAGTAACAGCAACATTGTGCAATGATCAATTATGCTAGACTTAGCTCTTCTCAGCAATACAATGATCCAAGACAATTCCAAAAGACTCATGATGGAAAATGCTATCCACATCCAGAGAAAGAACTATGGAGTCTGAATTCAGATTGAAGCAGACTATTTTCACTTTGGTTATTTTTTTTTGTTTTTTCTTTCTTGAGATTTTCCCTTTTTGTTCTGATTTTTCTTTCACCACATGACTAATGTGGAAATATATTTAACATGATTGTACATGTATAACCTACATCAGATTGTTTGCTGTCTTGGGGAAGGGAAAGGAGGGAGAGAGAAAAATTGAGAACTCAAAAATCTTACAAAAATGAATGTTGAAAAATATCTTTACATGTAATTTGAAAAAACAAAATACCAGTAAATGCAAAAAAATGAGAAAAGAACATCATTTCTTGTGAAAGTACTCTGTGGAATATAAAAACATACATAGGAATGAAGTGTGAGAACATCTGCACCTTTCCTCTAGGTATTCTCACCAAAATGAGACTGAGGTAGTAGCTTAGAAAGCTTACAGTTCTTTTAAAATAACATACCACTATAATAACTACTTAGAATAAATGTTGGTAAGAGAGAGTAATTCAAGAGCTACATGGGGCTCTTTGAGTACACTTGGGATTCTCCATTAAAATTAATTCATTTAAAGAGCACCTACTGTATGTCAGGAGTTGTATGAACCAGCCCCTGACTTCAAGGAGCTTATTTGGTAGAGTCTACATCTGTATATTTACTTATTGGTTTGAAAACGACATACTTTAGACAACATACAGCCTTAGAAATGAGGAAATGATAGTTTAGAGCTTTTGGGTCCTGCCAGGTCCAATTCAACTGCCCGAAGCTCAAAGTCCCCAAGGTGGTGCCTAAATGGGTCATCCTCTTTTTGGTGATTACCCCTATTTGGAAAATCTCTCCATCCCACTTAAAGGGCTAGCTGAGGCCAAGCTTCTCTCATCTTTCTATTTCTGTTCTTTCCTGCCCATCATTCCTTTAGGGTCAAACTCTCTTTGCTTTTTGGGTGAGAATTTGCACTAATTGTACTAATATTCTAGGAGAAGAAGGTTCAAAGAGCTCTTGAAGGTCTTCCTTTCATTTTCCATGTAGCAAGTGTACATTATAACAAGGACCTTCTAGAAACTCTAAATAATTAATATTTGGTCTATTGTATTAACTTGTATAAAGAAAACAAAATAATAAAAACATATCAATCAGTAAAGATCAGATTAATGGTAAATGACTTACATAGCTTGAAACATATGTGTATATTTTGCCCCTCTTAGTACAGAAGTAGGTCACTACAGGGGCAA
Source organism: Phalanger gymnotis (assembly GCA_028646595.1). Classification (NCBI taxonomy): domain Eukaryota; kingdom Metazoa; phylum Chordata; class Mammalia; order Diprotodontia; family Phalangeridae; genus Phalanger; species Phalanger gymnotis. The sequence goes on along the minus strand of JAQQSZ010018549.1, from coordinate 4,683 downwards.
AAGACTGAAGCTGCTGTCAGAAATGGTTCCCGTGGTAGCTGATTTTGCCTATTTTCTTTAAAACAATGGAAAATTCTATCGGGGAGGCATACTGGGAAATCCTGGCATAAAAAACTCAGAAGTCTTCATTAAAACAAATGTGTATATATAAATAAAACTGAGCTCTTCGAAAAGTTGTATTCAATTTTTAAAATGACTTGTTTTAAGAAACAGTGGTCTTTAATTAATTCTTAAGCAGGGATACTTCACAATTTTTATAATGTGAACCTCCCCCCATCTATAGAAACTTGAAGATGTTTTTAAATGCATAAAATAAAATTCATAGGACTATAAAGGAAACTAATTATACTGAAATAGTTATCTATCTAGTTATCATTAATCTCTATCTCTCTATCTATCTTTTAAAATCCAAGTTCATAGAGCCCAGGTTAAGAACCTTAGTAGAAAGTTTGTCAATCCTTTCACTATAGTACTTGAATGGACACTACAGAGATAGTTGTGAGAGAGTAATGCTAAAATGCTCTATGCTGTATTAAAGAATGTTCCTCCTTTGAGAGCAGGAGCTGCCACTAGAAATAAATGGAGAATCACAATGTGAAGATCCAATTTCTTGTAGTACTCTGTCATCTCAATGAGAGTCATACTCAATGGAGAAATAATCAGAAGCCATTCTACTTAAAGATGCTGGGGACAGGAGAAGATAAAGAAATTGCTATTTTTTTCTCAGGCAATCTATTTAGGCTGATGGAACAGAAACGAGACTCTGGGTAACAGATCAACCTAATTTCATACATCCTAAACAGTAAGCAGGTTTACTGGCAGGGTAGGAACTGGGGAAAGTGGGTTACCAGATTATGAATATTAACCCAAGAAGCTCATCAGTGGAAAAAATTAGATACAAAAGACCCAGGAGGAATTAAACATAGTAGCATAGTGTTTTATAAACCCAAAGACTTCAACCCAATGGGGTAAGAACTCACTATTCAACAAAATGTTGGGAAGATTAGAAAGCAGTCTGGCAGAAATTAGACTTCCATCATGTCACATTGTAAGTGCCAAATGGCTAAATGTCCTAGATTTAAAAAGATCAAATTATAAATTACATAGGAGAGAACTTTTGCATCTATGGATAAGAGAAGAGTTCTTGAACAATAGGTAAAGAAGAGCACATGAGGTTAAAACGGACAATTTTGATTACATAAATTTTGAAAGTTTTCAAACAATGCAAGGTAGTTAAAGTCAGAAAGTAAAGTATTAACTAGAAAAAAAAAATCTTTGCAGCCAAAGTCTGATATTCAAGATATACCCATACAAAGAATCGATTCAAATGTATAGGAACAACAACTATTCTCCAATAGATAAATGCTCAAAAGGTATGAAGAAGCAACTCTCAAAGGAAGAAAAGCAAATTGTCAACAGCCAGATTTTTAAAAATGCCCTGAATAATTAATAATAAGAGAAATACAAATTAAAACAACTTAGGTTCCACTTTACACCTATTGGAATAGCACGGATGATTTAAGAAGAGATAAAGAGAATTATTGGAAGAACTGTGGGAAAAAAGACACATTAACATATTCTTGATAGAACTGTGAATTGGTCGGGTGACACAATTTGGAACAAGTAAGACAATCTGGAACTTTGTTCCCAAAGTCATTGATCTATGTATTCCCTTTGAAAGTGATACCCTGACTATGCTTATATGCCAAAGAGATCAAAGGAAAGGAAAAAGGAGCTGTTTAAATGAAAATATTTACAGTAGCTTCTTTTGGAAACTAATAGGGCACCCATCAAGTGGAGATGGCTGAACAAGCTGTGGAATATGAAACAATGCAATATTACCGCACTACAAGAAATAAAGAGGTAGTTTCAGAGGAACCAGAGAAGACACATGAAGTGATATAGAATGAAACAAGTAGAACCAGGAAAACAATTTAAACAAAAACATTGGAAAGAGAAATAACTTTGAAAGACTGGAGAACTCTGTTTGATGCAGTGAGCAACCATAATTCAGAGGACTCATGATGAAATATGCCTGAAAGAGAGGTAAAAAAAAAAAACAGTTAGAGATGTAATTTTCAGACATAGTTAATGTAGAATTTTGTTTTGTTTAACTTCATATTTGTTACAAGGGTTTTGCCGTTTTTTCCCTAGTGGGGTGGGGTATTTGGGAGGAAGAGGCAGGGCCTAGATAGAGTTATTTGTCCATACCCCAACCAATGGAAAACAGAAAAGAAAAAAGGTATTGAGTGTGTATGTGTGTGTGTGAGCGCAAGCATGGGAAATGCACAACAGAGAAGGGTCAGAAATACTAACAAGACAGTTGGGAAAGTTAGATGTTGAGTTTATTATATACTTTAAAGGAAAAGCAATCTGTAGGAAACAGAGATTTAGTGATTTATGTACAACCCTTTTTAAAATTCAATTTTTATACAGAAATGCTAATTTTATTTGGTGTTTAAGTCCGGAATTTTTGCAAAGCTTTACTGCTGTTTTGTTTTCATATTACATACATTTACAGAGTATTCCCACTTCATGAGAAATCTTTTACAACAAAATAAAGCAGTTAAGTAAAACTAATGATATAGGGATATCAGCTGAGATTGCACGCAACATTTCACATCTATAGGACCGACCCACCTCTCTATATTTTTCAAATGAACAGAAATCTATTTTCTTTCTCTCCCACTCCTTTAAGTACAGAATAAAAACAAAAGACTCAAGAACTCTGAACAATGGGATGTCCAACTATGATTCCAAAAGACAAGTGATGAAACTATGTTCATACTTCCTAACAGAGATATGGACTCAAGGTTCTGAATGAGCACTGGCAATATGGGGAATTATTATTTTTAATTATGCTTAATTATAATTTATTTTTCTTCATTTTTGCAATGGGGTGAAATTTGGGAGGGAGAAGATAACTGGGAATGGCACAGCCCTACAAAAAAAGCAAAAGAAAGAAGAGGCGGTCATTGAAACTTTTTCTGTTTTTTTTTTTTTAATGCACAGAATAGCACAGAAAGGTAGTAGGAAACAGAGACAAATAACAAAGTTTTGAAAGTTACATTCTGGAAATGGTTGGATCACGGAAACATTCACTTTATATGTTGTTTAGAAGTTAGGGATTAAAAAAATAAAAAGTACTTACATAAAAGGCTGATCAATGGAACAGATTAGGAACACAAGATTTGGAAGCAAACACAGTAGCATAGTATTAAAATCAAGAAGTGATTTGACAAACCTCTAAGAAAATTGGAAAGCAGTCCGGCAGAAATTAGGTTCAGATTAACACCTCCAAATAAACTCCAAATGGATAAATGTTTTAGATATAAAAGATCAAATCATATATAAATTAGAAGGGCATGTAAGGTCATAACTTTCCTAACTATAGATAGTTGAAGAGTTCTTCAATGAGTAAGCTCATTGATCTTATGATCAAAGATCATAGGAGATAAAACAGATCATTTTTTTATTACATATAAGTTGAAAAAAATCTATGTTTAAAATTAGAAGAGAAAAATCATTAACTGGGGGAAATATTTGTACTAAATTTCTCTAATAAAGTTCTCATTTCCAAGAAACAGGGAGCTGATTCAAATATATAAGAAACTTTCCTCAATAGAAAGTCAAAGGGTATGAACAGAAAGCTCCCCCCAAAAGCAAACTATGAAGAACATTTATGAAAAAATGTTCCAACTCATTAACAGAGAAATGCAACGTAAAACAACTCTGAAGTTGCACCTTACACCCATTAGAAATATGACCAAAAAGGAGTTGTTTGAGGACATGCACACTAAGGTACTGCTGGTGGGGCTATGAGTTGGTCTAGTTACTACAATGAAAACAATTTGGAACTAAGCCCCTAACAATCAATAAACTGTGACTTTGACCCAGCAATTTCAGTACTAGGCTTATCCCAAGAAAAATCAAAGGAAAAAGATCTATATGCATAAAAATATTTATGGTAGCTCTTTTTATTTTTCCAAAGAAGTGGAAACAAAGTGGCTGCTCAGGAAAACTGGAGAATAGAAGCACAAATTGTGACTGTAATATGAATATATTATTGAATCATAAGAAATTACAAAAAGGTGGTTTCAGAAAAACTTGGGAGTTTTCAATTTCAGTATATAAACAAAGGCAGAGCGAAGTTAGTGGAACTAGGAAAACTTTTTATATAATGACTATATCACTGTAAACAAAAACAACAGTGAAAGACTGAAGAACAATGATGAATGCAATGTCCAGTAATAACTCTCCCCAAACTTGATGATGAAATATGTTTCCCATTTCTTGGCAAAAAAAGGTGATGGACTGACTAAAGGTGTAGGTATGGCCAATGTGTGGATTTGTTTGACATGATTATCTACAAGGGAAGACTTTTTATTTCAGAGAATTGGGCAATAATTATAGCAATAATTTAAAAAAAAAGCAGAAGAAAAGATATCAATAAATCATGTAAAAACATATAGAAAAGAGAAAGAAGTTGAAAAGGAGACATACAAACAGGGCACTGTTAGAACTACCATGTTAAATTTGAAATACATACAAAAAGGTGTATTTAGTAGATTCATGGTTTCATATATACCCCTCTTTTCCTGTTCTTTGTATAGGGAAGTTCATGTTTGCTGGTTTCTTAAGATCATAGTAATAAAAAAAAAAGTTAGATTTTTAAAATAGTAA
>JAQQSZ010018548.1:0-10554 GCA_028646595.1 Phalanger gymnotis | reverse complement strand
TAGGGAGGGTGTGTGGGAAGGGAAGAGAGGAGAGAATTTGGAACTCAAAGTTTTAAAAAATAGATGTTCAAAAACAAAAACAAAAAAGTTTTTGCATGCAACTAGAAAATAAGATACACAAGCAATGGGGCATAGAAATTTATCTTGCCCTACAAGAAAGAAAGGGAAAAGGGGATAGGAGAGGAGTGGGGTGACAGCAAGGGAGGGCTGACTGGGGAACAGGACAACCAGAATATACGCCATCTTGGAGTGCGGGGGAGGGTAGAAATGGGGGGAAAACTTGTAATTCAAACTCCTGTGAAAATCAATGTTGAAAACTAAATATATTAAATAATAAAACCTCAAAACATTTCTAGAATTATTTTTCTTCTCTAAAAACAGTTTAAAATTTATCCTGATGTTAAAAAGGAATACTCACTAAACTTTTCTGAAGATTATTTACAAGGTTTTAAAATGATAGACATCTCTTTCTTTCTTCTTAAAGCAAATTAACCCTTAAATACTGGAATTCATTAACTAAGTTGGTGGAAAATGTCATGGGGAGGACACTTAATTTCTATAAATTACATACCCAATTAAATTAGCCTTATCACAATTACAAAGTTTACCAGGACTTTAAAAACTTACTTCACAGGAATTCCTCTACACAGAAAACTACACAAGACTGATAAGAATTCATGGCTAGACGGTGCCAAGAGTCCTCGTTTCAGTTAACAACCTCCATTTTCTTAATTAAGTACAATTCTTAATCTAACAACATCTAGATTATAAGAAGAATTGTTTTTTTTTCCTTCAATATTGCTGATAATATGTATGCTAAATTACACAATTTTGGAATGTAACAATGCCCAAAATATTATTATGTATTCAAACTGGAAGCAATCTATTTTCAATTTAGGTAAAGGCATTTCTAAATCTCCTTGCACAGAGAATCTTTTGCCTCATCATTTGAAACTGTAACCTTAAACCACCACATAAGTTATGGACAAGATTTCACATGGAAAATCTGTTCTCATAGTAAATATCAGTATTATTAATTATTACTTGTTATAACCAAATATAACAGTTCCAAATTGTCAAATTTTATCACATCTCTTAAAAACCCAATTCACATATGTCAAAATCTGATTAGAACTGCTTCTCAGATTATGCAGTCTATGAGAATTTTAGAAATACAGAAACAATAAATTTCAGATGACATCAATCGCATTTCCAGATTACCACATACAGAAATTATTCAACTTACTACTTCTGGTATTTAAAAACCACTTCAAAAGTTAACAGTTACATTTAAATTAGAGAGATAGTAATAATGTTATGTCTAACATATACCAGACATTATTTTAAACATTTTACAATCATTATATCATTTTGACCCCATAACAACCACCCTTATTATTTTTTCCCTTTACAAATCAGAAAACAGGTCAAACAGAGATAAAACACAGTTCTGCAATTGAAACAGAGAAGGGTGAAGTTGTCTAAAGTTATCTAAACCAGGGATTTTAATGATTCTAACTTTTTACTCAAGTAAACTTCACTTTTGTGTTCACTCCTTAAAAACTTTTTGAAAGTGAGAACTTTGAATTTCTCAGTCAAAGGTGAGCAGACTCTGGAAAAGATCCAGTGGTCTTTGTCCCTTCTCCCCATTACTGGGGAGCTCAAAGTGTCTCTTTTCAGATCTGTGCATTTTTTCCAATTTGCCTTAGTGTCAAATGGTATAATAAATTCTGATTTAGGAGTAACACACTTCACTTAAATTTAAGGGAAACGTTTTCCGCTTTCTTTCTTATCTCTCTTCACATTCCAAATTGGCCAGATTTGGAGTGGAGGGAGAAATAAAGAGTATTTTTCCAACAACTTCCCAAAAATTTCCAAACCTTTTTACTCTCAAAACCTCTATTCACATAACCTAAACAACAAAAACATTTTTCTCTCTCTTTCTCTCTACCCCTCCCTCTCGCTCCTCTGAAGAGACTGGAGTCAGGGAAGGAGAGAAAAACAGAGATAGTGGACATTACAGTATGTCAGATTACACACTCACACAGAAACACAGATACAGAGATACAGAAATCCAAAAGCTTTTCCCCTTTCCCTGGGAGAGCTTTCCTCAAAGCACCAGGAAAAATCCATTCTCTCCACCTAGATGAAATATTTTAAGAGCTCTTGTCTATGGCCATTTTCTTTTCTATTTTGCTCCAAAGAAATGGGTTTTACTTGCCCTTTCCCTTTATACTTTTGTTGTTCATTCCAATTTTGCAATCAATTGCCTAAGGAAATATCTACAGGTACCTCACACTTGTGCTCCGACTGCACAGACTTTGATTTTCCTTTCCCCATGATTTACGAGGACCTTCACCGCACCCTCCAGGTTTAGAAGAACTTAGCCAAAAGGGGAGGGTCGGCCACTCCCTCAGAGTCCCCCGTGAAGCCTCCTTGTAAGTGTTCTTTCCCTTGGGGTTTCTATCCCGCCCTAATTTGGTTGGGAGCCGTCACCGCACTCACCCTAGTCTTAGACTCAACAGATAACTCCCAGACCTCTGAGTGCTTATCTCTGGAGAGTACCCATACTTATTTATGACTCTTTCACATTGGCCTGGCTGTCTTTTTTTTTTTTCACTTTAGAATGTGGAAGCCCTAGCACAGCTTCTGTTGCTCCAAGTCCTTCTCTTTGGGATTTTCCCTCCACCGGGTGGAGCCCCACAAAGGGACCAGGAGTCCCTCAATAAATTTTGGGTGTGCACTGGATCCTGCCCCCCAGAGAGGAGACCTCCCTCAATTAAGGGGAATCCCGGAATGAGCCCCCCAAAACTGTGTTCATCAGAAGACCACCGACTCAAATAAAAAAAAAAAAGAAGTTTCTCAGGTTAGGAAAAACAGAAGCTTTATTTGATCAAGTCTCGTAAGAGCTGGGCATCTCGCGCTACCAGGGCGGACTAGCAGTGTAAGGGGAGTGGAGGTGGGGAGAAGGCAAGCAGGGAGATATATACCCTTGTACAAACAATTCTAAGAAATCCCACAGACTCAAATTCATCCCATTTCACTTTTCTCTAAATATTGATTCTCAAACATTTTATATATAATATATATGCATATTCCCTGTGAAGCCTTCACACTTTATTCTCTCACTACCTCACACAAGATAGAAAGAGAAATTCCATTTAAAGTTACTGTAGATATTAAAAAATATTTGGGAGAGCGGACATCTTGTGGCTGTGTTAGGGCCGGGGAGGCACCAGCTGCCATGTGGGGAGGAGGCCAAGGTTGCAGCTTGAGGGAGGCCCTGGGCCCTCTGTACATGTGCCTGTGTTGGGCGGAGCCGGTGTGAGAACAGAAATCCCTTCCCCCAAAACCCCTCCCCGCTGCCCGGGATAATCAGAATTTTTGGCTGGACCCTTCTGCCCACCAAGAGTGCCAAGTCAGACAGAAAGAAGCACACACTGTGGCGCCGAAACAGATTAATAAGGACCTTAGCAATCTGGCCTATGATCCTCCAGCAGTGTTCTGCATGTCCAGTTGGGGATATGTTTCTTTGGCAAGCCACAATTATGGGACCTAATGACAGCCCATATCAAGACAGTGTATTCTTTTTGACAATTCATTTCCCTACAGACTACCCCTTCAAACCACCTAAGGTTGCATTTACAACAAGAATTTATCATCCAAACATTAACAGTAATGGCAGCATTTGTCTCGATATTCTAAGATCACAGTGGTTTCCTGCTTTAACTATTTCTAAAGTTCTTTTATCCATTTGTTCACTGCTATGTGATCCAAATCCAGATGACTCCTTAGTACCAGAGACTGCACGAATCTATAAAGCAGACAGACAAGTACAACAGAGTATCTTGGGTGGACTCAGAAGTATGCCATGTAATGCTACCTTAAAGTCAGAATAACCTGCATTATAGCGGGAATAAACTTTAAATTACTGTTCCTTTTTTGATTTTCTTATCCGGCTGCTCTCCTATCAGACCTCATCTTTTTTAATTTTATTTTTTGTTTACCTCCCTCCATTCATGCACATGCTCATCTGAGAAGACTTAAGTTCTTCCAGCTTTGGATAATAACTGCTTTTAGAAACCGTAAAGTGGTTACAAGAGAACAATTGCCCAAGATTCAGATTTTTTTTTTTTTTAAAGACGAGGCACGTGTATTATGTGGCCAGTGTCTTCACTCTAACTTGGTTATGAGACTAAAACCATTCCTCACTGCTCTAACAGATGCTGATGATACCATCTGAGGGGGAGGGAGATGGATGTGAAATTGTCATATCAAAGGAAGCAACATTACTGTAGCAGCATCCATCTTGTTTAAGCCTTCCACTGTTAGGAGATGTGAGGTTTCATGATATACTTTATGCTCATAGCTGATGTGGTTGGAGAATTGGTACTGAGTTTAGAGGATCGGCAGAACAGAAAACGTGATGTATTTTACGCATGTCAATAAAGGAATGACCTGTTCTTGTTCTACAGAGAATGGAAATTGGAAGTCAAACACCCCTTGTATTCCAAAACGGGGTCTTAAACTTTTTGTAATTTTCATTTAAATTTTGTTAGGAAGCTTGGAGCTATTAGTTAATCTATCTTCCAATACACTGTTTAATATAGCACTGAATAAATGATGCAAGTTGTCAATGGATGAGTGATCAACTGATAGCTCTGCTAGTAATTGATTTATTTTTCTTCAATAATGTTGCATAAACCAACGGAAAAAAATATTTGGGAGTCAACCTGCCAAAACAAACCCAGGAACTATATAAACACAATTACAAAATATTTTCCATACAAATAAAGACACATCTAAATAACTGGAAAAACATCAGTTGCTCATGGGTAGGCCAAGCTAATATGATAAAAATGACAATTCTACCGAAATTAATTTACTCAATGCCATGCCAATCAAACTACCAAAACTATTTTTTAGAGCTAGAAAAAATAAAATTCATCTGGAAGAACAAAATGTCCAGAATATCAAGGGAATTAATGAAAAGAAATGCTAGGGAAGGTGGCCTTAGCCATACCAGATCTTAAATTGTATTATAAAGCCACAGTCATCAAAACTCCTCGGTACTGGCTAAGAAATAGAGTGGTGGATCAGTGGAACAGGTTAAGTACACAAGACACAGTAGTCAATGACTACAGTAATCTATTGTTTGATAAACCCAAAGACTCCTGCTTCTGGGATAAGAACTCAGTATTTGAGAAAAACTGCTGAGAAAACTAGAAAACAGTATGGCAGAAACTAGGCATGGACCAACATCCTATACCGTATACCGAAATAAAGTCAAAATGGATATATGAATTAGATATAAAGGCTGATACTATAAGCAAACTGGGAGAGCAAGGAATAGTTTACCTGTGATATTTATAGAGGAGGGAAGAATTTATGACCAAACATGAGAGAGAGAACATAATGAAATGCAAAAAGGATAATTTTAATTACATTAAATTGAAAAGGTTTTGTAACCAAGATTAGGAGGGAAGCAGAAAACTGGGAATTTTTACAGCCAGGGTCTCTGATAAAGGCCTCATTTCTAAAAATATATAGAGAACTGAATCAAATTTATGAGAATACAAGTCATTCCCCAATTGATAAATGGGCAAAGGATAAGAACAGGCAGTTTTCAGATGAAGAAATTAAAGCTGTCTATAGTCATATAAAAAATGGGTGAGAATTCTTAAATAAACCAACGATAGAGGTGATCATAGCAGGCAAAACAAAGAGTATAATTAAATAAAATTGAAAAGTTTTTGCACCAACAAAATAAATGTAGTTAGAATTAAATAACCATTAACTAAGACAAAAATCTTTGCACCTAATATTTCTGATTAAGGTTTGATATTGCTTAGCCCAGTGCCTGGTATATAGTAAGTGCTTGACTGATTGTTGATAAGTTGTTGACTGATTGATATCCAAGATTCATAGAGAACTGATACATATATATGGAACAAGAGCTACTTCTCAGTGGATATGTGGTTGAAGAATATGACTAAGTATCAGAAGAAGAAACATAAACTAGCAACAGCCATATGAAATCACTAAGAAAAGAAATGCAAATTAAAACAACGCTTAAGGTATTACTTTCTATCGGATTGACAAAGGTGACAAAAGATGAATAGTAAATGTTAGACAGTATGAGAAAATGTAGGTATACTAATGTACTATTGGTGGAGCTACAAATTGGTTCCACTGCTCTGGAAAACAATTTAGAATTATGTTAAGAGTCGTTAAATTGTCCATACTCTCTGACCCAGTGGTAATACTATTAGGTACATATTCTAAGATATCAATGATAGAGGGAATGCTCATATGAATACAAAAATATTTATAGCAATACTTTTTGTGGTAGCAAAGAAATGAAAGGAAATAATACTAGGTAACATTTATATAATGCTTTGAAGATTTGCAAAACTCTTTACATACATTATTTTGGTTGATTCTCACAAAAATCAATTCTCACAACAAAGAGTAGCTGTGAAACAGGGGCTACTATTTTCTCTGAAATCAAGAAAATTAAGTGACTTGCCTAGGGTTACACAGCTATGCAATGTCTGAACGAGGATTAAAACTCGGGTCTTTCTGATTTTAAGTCCAGTGCTTTATCCACTATGCAACTTAGGTGGGATGGCTAAACAAATTGTGGCACATGAATGTAATGGAATATTAGTGCATTGTAAGGAATGACAAATATGGAGAACTCAGAGAAACTTGGGAAGACTTGTGAACAGATGTAGGGTGAAGGAAGCACAATTGAGAAGCTAGCTTCTATGAGGACCATAATAACATACTTCTATGAAACAAATACAAGATAGATATCAACAACGGAGTTTAGGGAAGTAGAGAAGGCACTAGCTTTAATGGGAATCAGGAAAGGCTTCACATAGAAGCAGTGCTTCAGTAGTGTTTTGAAGAAAGTAGGGAAAGATGAGGAAAGAATGCCTTCCAGGCACGGGAGACAGCCTGTAACAAGATGGAGCAATGGGAGATGGTGTGGTCCCACATGAGAAACAGCAAGAAAGCAAGTATGCCTAGATTAGTTCTTCCTCTGAAATCTCAGTGCCTAGGCACTGTGGTGCCCTGTACGTAGGTGACACTGAGAAATTGGTTTGTGAATTGTTAGTTGTTGCAGTGGAATTATTACATTGTCTGGAAGGTAGGGGGACCTATTAGGGAAGATTAGGACTGAGGACAATAGGGTTCTAGTTCTGGTACCATCACCAATTCCTAATAGTATTTTAGTCACATAGATCATTCTTGTCCTCTGAAAAGGGGAGTATGACACCCAATGACTTTCATCAAAGATCTGAGAGAATAAAATGAATGCTTGCTTACAGACACTTTCAGCACTTTATAGGAAAGACCAATCCAAAAAATTTTATTAATTTAACCAGATGTATTATTAATCAGCCTTCCCAGTCTGTGGGTATTTTTAGATTTCTTAGACTTCCATGTAGCTACTTAGTAAAGCTGCAAATACCTTGGTGCTGGTACTTAGAAATCAGCCCATTAAAGCTTTTCTGGAAAACTGAAAACACAAGCCTATACCATTTGTTAATGCTTAGCCTGTCTCATAGCAGCCAAATTCCAAAAAACGTCTGTTGGCAATTTCGTCCGAATTTTTGGCTTTATGTTAAAACAAGAGTTAACTCTCATGTGTTTACATGATTGAGTCACTTTCCATAGTTTCACTTTCCCAGAGAAGACCTTGGAAAACTAAAGTAAAAGAAATCTGCTTTGCCAGGAGTCTTCTGATGCCAACACACATATGATTAAATGGCTTTTTTTTTTTTTTTGCGGGAGATATCTCTGTCTGCCCTTCTATCAGCATTCAGGCAGGAAGGTAGAGTAGTCCCAATACCTAGAGTTCTTCTGTATCAGAGCAACACCAACTTAATTCTCTTTAGAAACCCCACAGAGAAGGGTACAAAGATTTCATCTTGAATATCGCCAGCAAAGAAGACACTACAATTTCCCCTGGTACTTCATTAGCCTAGTTGCTTTAATAACTTAAAAAGTTCCCCTTAAATTGTTCCCACTGCAGTTTAAACCTCTTATTTTTCACTCAATTTTTACTGATTGATGGGGATGATTGGCTCCGTTCTTTTTTATAGCATGCAATTATAGACTTCCAGAAGGTTATGTCTCCCTTCTGTCTTTTCTGCTAACTCAACATGTCTGGTTGTTTTAACTTTTTTCCCATTAAAGTCAGAAAAACAAGACTGTCATTTCTGTTGTTTTTTTGAATCATCCAATTTATCTTAAAAAACAAAAATAAAAAACCCCCAAACCATGCTATGAGGCAGGCAACGTTTTTAAAAAATTTAAAGGCTGTTGATTTTCTTTAAAATTTTTTATTTAGATGACTTGCTCTTATATCACTGTTATTTCTGAAGCCATCTCTCCCACATTCCCTACCTAGAGAGCCACCCCTTCTAACAAAGTAAAAAAAGAAAAAAAAGCAGTTCAGCAAAGCCAATTAATATAGGAACATGTTGTCAGGCACTCTGCAGAGAAGGCATGGACATAAATTTTGTCAACTTTTCTCCAGGGCCAAACTTGGTCATTCTAAGTTTCCTTTTTTGTGTGTGTTCTTTCCATCTACCCTGTTGTAGTCATTATGTGTGTTGTTTTCCTATTTCTGTTTTCCACACTCTGCATCAGTTCACAAATCTTCCTACTCTCAGTGCCTAGCGTATGGTAGATGCTTTATAAACATCTGACTTCTCTGAATTGTTAATATTTATCATGTCTTACAGTGCAGTTAGATTCCATTACAGTCATGTACCATGATTTATTTAATAATTCCCCAACTGATGGGTACCTATTTTGTTAAAAGTTCTTGGATCCCACAGAAAGTCCAGCTATAAATATTATGGTGCATATGGTAACCCTCTTAGGGGTATATACCTAGCTAAATCTCTGGATCAAAGGATATGAACATTCTAGTCATTTTTAAAGCAGAATTCCAAAGTTCTTTCCTGAATGGTTGGACCAATTGACAATTGCACCAATAGTCTATTAGTGTGCTTATCTTTCTAGCCCCTCCAATTATGACTATATTTCCATCTTTGTCAACTTGTTGGGAATGAAATGAAACCTCAGTTTTGATTTTTTTCTATTAATTCTGATTTGAAGCAATCTTTTGGTTATAAATAGTTTGCAGTTTTTCTTTTGAGAACTGTATGCTCACATCTCTTGACTACTTATTCCTTAAGGAATGGCTACTGTTGCCTGATTCCCATATCCCTATAAAAATGGTTATCATACTCCTGATGCCAACCTTATTAGCTTAGGCTCTGAAACCTCAGATCGTTTTTTAGGATGACTACACAGTTCCCAGAGTGTACATCCTGAAAAGTATCTCTTCCTTCTGGCATAAACAGGTTTTATTTTTTGAATGTCCATTTCCACAGTTTCTGATGTGCTCTCGCTCTGCCCCCACTTTCGAAATAAAATCACAATTTTACTTTTTAGGACCCTTCAGGTTTGCCTGATGCCTTCCTTACTCCAGCCTCCAAGAAATCAATAAACACACTAAGCAGAATTAAACTTGGCATAAGCCTCTGAGAAACTTCACTCAATGATTTTTCTTAGCCTTGAAATGAATTTTTAATAAACTTCAAATTTTATTTTAAAAACTGTCTAACTTGAAGTTGATGCATCAAATCCACATTTTTCTAGTTCCTTTAAGAAGAGCAGAATTAAGGATGAGACTATAAGCAAATTAGGAGAGAAAGGAATAGTTTACCTGTCAGATCTATGGAGAAGGGAAGAATTTAAGACCAAACAAGAGATAGAGAACATTATGAAATATAAAATGGATAATTTTGATTATATTAAATTAAAAAGTTTTTACACAAACAAAGCCAATGCAATTAAGATTAGAAGGGAAGCAGAAAGCTGGGAAATAATTTTCACAAGTTAGTGTCTCTGATAAAAACCTCATTGCTAAAACATATAGAGAACTGAATCAGATTTATAAGAATACAAGTCATTTCCCAATTGATAAATGGTCAAAGAATATGAACAGGCAATTTTCAGATAAAGAAATTAATGCTATCTATAGTCATATAAAAAAATGCTCTAAATCACTACTGACAAGAGAAATGCAAATTAAAAGAACTCTGGACGGCAGCTAGGTGCACAGTGAGTAAAGCACTGGCTCTGGAGTCAGGAGGACCTGAGTTCAAATGTGACCTCAGAAACATGACACACGTACTAGCTGTGTGACCTTGGGCAAGTCACTTAACCCCAATTGCCCTGCCTTCCCCCCTCCAAAAAAAAAAAACCAAGGGAAAAAAAAGAACTCTGGGGTACTATCTCACACCTATCAGAATGGCTAACATGGCAAAAGAGGAAAATGATAAATGTTGGAGAAGATGTGGGAAAATTGGAACACTAATGAATTGTTGGTAGAGTTGTGAACTGATCCAACTATTCTGGAGAGCAATTGGGAACTATGCCTAAAGGGCAATCAAACCAGGCTTACCTTTTGATCCAGAAATAGCCCTACTAGATTGGCATC
Organism: Phalanger gymnotis; assembly: GCA_028646595.1. Lineage (NCBI taxonomy): Eukaryota > Metazoa > Chordata > Mammalia > Diprotodontia > Phalangeridae > Phalanger > Phalanger gymnotis. The sequence continues at coordinate 26 of JAQQSZ010018548.1, read as the reverse complement.
CCAAAGTGATTATAAAAAAGGGAAAA
>JAQQSZ010018547.1:0-10554 GCA_028646595.1 Phalanger gymnotis | reverse complement strand
GACTGTCTCAGGAGGGCAGGTTGTCACTGAGAATCACTTCTACAAACCTCTGTTAATCACCCCATCCATGCAACGGACCATACTCAGCCCTAGAGATGTGGAGAAAGAACAGTCTGCCCTCCAGGACCACACAGTCTATGAAGAGATGGAGGTCTCAATGGAATTAGGGTAGATGATGTTGGGGTATTTAGCCTAGAGAGGAAAAGACTTGGGGGGAAGTAAAGTTATCTTCAAATAGCTTGGGAAAAAAGGGTTAGCCTTGCTCTGACCCAGCCCCAACATCTGGGAGGAACGGGGGACAGTTGCAGAGGCAGATTTGCTCTGGGAGTCAGGACACATTCTCCAAGCCAAGGGCTGGCCCAGAGCAGAGGAAGCTGCCTAGGAAGGGGGCTGCTTCCCCAACTTGGGTTCCAATGTCACATACACGTAGCGACTTAATATTTACAAAGCACTTTACAGCCATAATTTTGTTTCATCCTCACAGCACCCCTGTGAGGTTATTGTCTCTTTTACAGATGAAGAAACTGAGGCTGCATTAGGTTAAGTAACTTACCCACCTCACACAGCCAGTGAATATCTGAGGTGGTTCCTTCTGACTCCAAATCCAGCCATCTCTGCACCATACAGAAGCTCTGTTTGTTCTAAAGGGGAGTCTCTTTCCTGTTTGGTCCAGGCTAGATGGCCTCGGAAGTAACTTAACTCTGAGATTCAGCACCAAGATGACTGACCATGGAGTCCAGAATAGACAAAGTCAAGTGTAGACAGAAAGAGGCTGGTCAACTGAGTGACAAGATGGGAGTCCAGGAAATATAGGTCCCAGAGCAGGCCCAAAAGAAAGCAAGGTGCAGCAGACAAAGGGAAAAATGGGGCAGGGTAAGAATACTGAGTTTTCCACCTTAGAGGTAGAATCTAAGGCCTGGGGCATGGTTATGCAGGGGGACCTAGGTGATGCAGAGCTCTGGACCTGAAGTCAGGAAGACTCATTTTCATGGGTTCAAGTCTGGCCTGGGTTCAAATGTGACCCTCAGTAAGTCACTTAACCCTGTTTGCCTTTAGTTCCTCATCTGTAAAATGAGCTGGAGAAGGAAATGGCAAACCACTCCAGGATCTTTGCCAAGAAAAGGTGACTCAGGAAGAGCTGGACACAACTGAAACAACTGAACAATTGATTATGCAATGAGTGGAGATGGGTCATTGAATGGGAGAGGTAAGACTATACAGGGCCAAGGTGCTCTGTAAATGCTGATGTCAAAAGAGATCATAGCAGACAATTACAGCTGGCCCTTTGAGAAGGTAATTGCAGATAGTTATTGTAGCAGGGTGGAGGGGGAAATGTCGGCCCCGTGCTGAAGTCACCGGGACAGGAGACACGAGCTGTGAAAGTCAGTAAGGAACAGTGGGGAGGGTCCCAAGGGTGGGGCATGTACAGGCTGGAAATAAGAAAAGCAGTAACACGCGCAGAGAAATGGCCCCAAATCACAGTCATCCAGTCAAGAGCTGGAAGGGACCTCAGAGGCCGACGAGTCCAGCCCTTGCCTGACAGGACTCACTGTTTTGGCAGGCTTGACAAGTGGCCAAATGTAAAGTTCTCCAGCTGCCATTTAAAGCTCTTCCCAGGTTGGCCCTTACTACATCTCCAGCTTCTTCACTTATGGCTCCCATCTACATATCTGACAGTCGGCCATGATGACTTCCTAGCTGGCCTTCACACCAGATCTCCATTTCTAGGCTTACATAGGCTGTCCCCACCTCTGCAATTCTCTCCCTCCCCACCTCTGGTTTCCTTTAGGACTCAACTAAAAAGCCACTTTGTCAATGTCTTTACTAGTCCTGCTCAGGTGCCAATGCCTTCCCTCATATTTACTTTTTATGTATCTCGTAGATACGTCAGTGGGCAAGGTGGGGTGGGGCAGGGAGGACCGGCCGAAGGACCCCAATCTTTGAAGCGGTGAGCACGGCATGCTCCGGCTGCTGCCAACACACAGGGTAGCATGCCTGGCCCATTCTGAAATGCTGCTCCCTGCTAAAATATCTGCTACTTCCATCCAGTTCATAAGCATGGGCACCATAGACTCTGCTTGCTTCTGGCACCATGGGGTCATGGTGTATGTTAAGAAACACCTAATGATTCATTTCGTCCTCCTTTCTACAGTGTCCAAATCCTGCTCAATTTTTTTCAGGGTACAGGTATCTTATGGAAGGAGCCTGGGTGAAGGTTGATGGTGAGGTAACAGCGAGGTCCAGAGTCACAGAACCCATGAGATGGAAGTGGTCTCAGAAATCCAGCCCCGAGAGAGAATCCTGTCTCCAAAATCGCTGTTGGGGATCTGTCCAGATTCTGCTTGAAGGCTTCCAGCGAGTGGGAACCCCACCACCCTCCCCCATGGCAATGACTTCCCCTGCCAGCCGTCAAGTATAAACTCCAGATCGCGCTAAGACCTTTTAGAATTGGCCTCCAGCCGACCTCTCCCTCCTCCTCTCAAGGCCTGCTCTTCCTCTACGGGCCACATCTGACTGCTTGAGTCTCATGGCTTCCATGACTGTCTACCCTCATTCTCCCTTCTCCACGCCTGGGTCCACACCACCTCCTCTCTCCCCTTACCTCCCGCCCTCCCTCATTCTGGGAGTAGCTCAATAGACTCCGCCTCCCACCATCGCCCGGTTAAGCTCCCTGCCTTCCTTCAAGGCCCAAGAGGTTTCTTTTAACCTCAGAGGCCGTCGAGGCCAGCCCTTGCCTGACAGGACTCACTGTTTCGGCAGGCTTGACAAGTGGCCAAATGTAAAGTTCTCCAGCTGCCATTTAAAGCTCTTCCCAGGTTGGCCCTTACTACATCTCCAGCTTCTTCACCCATGGCTCCCATCTACACATCTGACGGTCAGCCATGACGACTTCCTAGCTGGCCCGGTGCCAGCTTTCGAATTCCCAAACCACTGTCGCGGACACTCAGGGCACTGCGGTAAATTCTGCAGCCCGGCCCTATTTCCCACTGCTCAGCTAGAAGGCTGCGAGCAGCAGAAGATGCAGCCCCGCCCGTTCCCTTTGCTTCCCATCTCCTGCGTCTGACCGGCACACCCCTTGAGGCTGTGTTTGTGGGGTCTGCGTGGCAGCTGGTGCCGCCCGTGATTCCTAAGTGCAAAGAGCCGGGGATTCGCAGTCCCAACACCTGGGTTCGAATCCTAGCTCTGCTTTCCCTGACTGTATGACCCCGAGTGCACCTCTTCGCCTTTCATCTGTGAAGGTACTGACCCAGATGGCAGACCCATGGGGCGATGGGTAGAGGTAATCACTGACTTCACTTTGAGCTCCAACCTTAGTGCGCATTAATGCCTAACGCTCTGACCCTCCCACTTGAGTGCTTTGGGAATGGGGATATGGGTCCTCCATGCTCCAGTGCTAACTGTGACCCCTGGCCATTTCAGCTGCAGGAGGTGATGGACCCGAGAGCCTCCCTGGCTGATAGTGTCTGCCCTTACCTGCCCTGCATGCCTTGACTGCCTATCAGTGAGTTGGTGGATTGAAGTGTTACTCCCCACGGGTGCAGCCCTTTCACAGGACTCCTTCAACCCACCAGGGCAGAACAGAAGCCCTCCAGACTCAGGCAGCTGCTTTTGACACTCGCTGTGACTAAACCAACCTTCCTCTCCCTGGGGCCAGGATCCTGGGGACCACAATCCACCTCAACATTTATTAAGCCTCTACAATGTGCCTGGGCATGTCGTGACCTCTCTGTGCCCTGGGAGACTCCCTCACAGGCTAAGCTGCATTGAGAGAGAGTATTTCTTCCCCTGGGAGTTCTCTAGATCAGGAAATCCTAGGTCTAGACCCTGTCCCTATCTCTACCCCACACCTATTCCAAAAGGAAGGACTGAGGAAGCAAAGATCCCAAGCTTCCCTCAAGAAGCTCACATTCAAAGAGGCAGCTAGCTGGAGTGGGACATGGGGCTGGAACTGAAGCCAAGCAGATTCGAGTTCAAATCTGGACACTTAATAGCTGTATGACCCTGGACAAGTCACTTAACCTCTGTTTGCCTCAGTTTCCTGTCTGTAAAATTGGGAACAAGAGCAGCACCACCTCCCAGGGTTGTTGTGAGACTCAAATGACATAATGTTTGTAAAGCACTTGGCACATAGTGTGCGCTATAAAAATTCTTACTGTTGTTATTATCGCCAGGGAGGCCACCCTGCCCCAGACAGGTTGGTCCTTGGATAACAGCCTCCAATCTTTCTCCAAGCCTGTAGTCAGAGCTTTCCCAGCTTGGGAAGGCCTGCCAGGGCTGGCATTCCAAAGGGCGGAGCCCAGGCAGGAGGAACTCCTTTACAAATAAATGATTATTTTTTGCTTTTCCAGGTACAAGCCCCTTCTAGAGATGCTTGGTCTTTTATTTTAGTCAAATGAAAATTCCCTAAGTTGCTTCTATTTCTGTGGGGGTGGATCTGCCCTTTAAGGATATGCAGGGATTTTTTTTTGTTTTGTCCAAAAGGCATAAGGGAGCTTCCCTTTGCTTTCTAGTGGGGGAGAGGAAGGATCTTCTGGATCTGCTCCCAAGGTCTAACATGGCCTAGGCCAAGGGTGTGGAACCTGAGACCTTGAGGCCATGGAGACCAAGTTTTACAGAACAGATCCTTTTATTAAGGGGATTTGTTCTGTGAAGTTTGGATTCAGTCAAAGGGCTACACTTGAGGACCTAGATGGCCACATGTGGCCTCGAGGCCACAGGTTCCCCATCCCTAGCCTGAGCCCTTTGGACTAGTTGCTGGTTCAAGGCCTCAGGCTAAGGCCAAGCTTGCTGTCTAGAGTCCTGGTCTTTATGTCACAAAAACCAAGAGTTTGGGCTGAAGGTCCTCCCACAAAACATCTAACTACAAAGCTCTGAGGAGATGTGGAGACTCAGTGTTAGAAAGGGCCTCAGACGCCTGTGGTCTCCCGGATAGAACATAAGCTACTTGAAGGCGAGGACTGTTTTGGTCTTTGAAGGCCCAGGCTTTAGCACAGTGCCTGGAATATAGTAGGTGCTTAATAAATGCTTGTTTATGAATTGATTAGTGTTGTCCAGCCTGTATCTGAACAAAAGACTCTTCTACAATATATCTGACAAAGGATCAATCAGCCTTGGCTTAACTGTCTCCAGAGGCAACAACCTGACACTTTCCGAGGCAGCCCATGCCACAACGGCAGGTAGGTTGTACATTGGACAGCTCTTGGGGCCTGGAGTCAGGGAGCTTCGGTTTCCTCATCTGTCAAAATGAAGTAAATTACAATACCTCCCTCCTAGGGTTGTTGTGAGGTTCAAATGAAATAAATAACTTATGCCAAGTGCTTTGTAAATCTTAAAGCGTCACACAAATGCTCGTTGTGGTGGTTGCTGTCCTATCACTATTATTTCTATTAACTGGATGGCCTGAATCTGTCTCTCTAAAACTTCCACCTCTCGCTCCTGGTTGTGTCTAAGCCTCCTCCATAAGAGCTGCCCTTTCTAGCCCTGAAGACCCAGACACATCTCTCCTAAATCTTCTCCAATCAGTCTTCGTGTGACAACATTTCTCAATGTCTGAATTAGCGCATTTCCTTCCTAAAACATGGAGCCGAAGTGCAGAGAACTCACAAGCCATTGTCTTGAGCCTACATTTGCTTTAAAACAGGATAAAATGAGGGGTTTTAACTGGCTGACTTCTAGGGTCCCTTCCAGATCTAAATTTGCGGCCCTGGGATTTGCTTCAGCCAAATCAGAGCATTCCAAGCTGACCAGGAAGCCACGTGACAAAACCATTTTCTGAATTCATGCTTTGGCAAACATTTATCAACACACATTGGCTTCTAAATTGGATGATTTCCCAGGAAGAAAGAGCAAAGAGTGTTAAGAAACATATCCTAACAATGGAAACCCAAGAGAATGGAGAGAGGGGAGATGAGCTTGGGAGGTAGTGAGCTCCCCAGTCATTGAAGGTCTTCAAGCAGAGTCTGAATGGCCACTTGTAGTTATTCTCCAGGAGAAGATTCTGATTCAGGTATGGGTTGGACTTGATGGTCCCTGATATCACTTCCAAATCTGAGATTTTGAAATATTTGACTTTTTTGATGGTTTGAAGAAATGAGTCAGCAGTGAGTAGCCTTCACGGATGACAGAATGAGTGTGGTGAGGAGATGGGCTGATTCCGGTGGGTGGGAGAGGGAGGGAAATACACCAAAATCCCTCTCAGGGCCCCTACCCTTCACTCACAATTCGGATGGGCTTTCATGGGGCTGCAGAACAACTGGGATGCCTTCCAGTGAATAAATTAACTAAATTCTAAATATTCATGTAAATTTAAAACAGTGCATTTTAGGCAGCCGGGTGGCACAGTGGATAGAGCTCTGGGCCTAGAGTCAGTATTCCCAATCCTGCCTCAGACACTTACCAGCTGTGTGACCCTGGGCAAGTCACTGAATGTGTTTGCCTCAGTTTCCTCATCTGTAAAATAGGCATAATAATAGCACCTAGATAAAGTGGGATAATCCTTGTAAAGTGCTTAGCACAGTGCCTGGCACATAGTAGGTGCTGTATAAATATTACCTATTATTATTATTATTAATTCCACCAAAACGTGCACCTGAGGGCATGCACACACACAACATTCACATACACACACAATCACACACACACTCACACATACACACACATATACACACTCACACACACAACATTCACACACACCCTCCTCGAAGGGGACCATATCCCATAGCTCTCCTTTATGTAACTCTAAGATTCCCAAAGCTAAGACTGAGCATCTGTTATCTCAGTTGCTCCTCAAATAGCCCTGTGAGGTAGGTGCTTTTATCATCTCCATTTTATAGAGGAGGAAACTGAGGCTGGGAGGTTAGCATTCACATAGTCCTTTAAGATTTCCAAAACATCCTACAAATCTTGTTCAGTGCCTGCTGTTGGTGTCTCTGGTCTACCTGCTGCACCTTCCAGCCAACCCAGGACCGAGGACGTCAAATAGATTTGTTCTGCTCTGCCATGGCGGTGGGGGTGGGAAGGGGCAGGATAAGGGTAATGGGGCTGGGACAGGTTGTTAAGGGGCAAATGCCTGTTGAGATCAAGAAAAATAAAAATTCAGCTTGAAGATTAGAATCTCCTAAAATGGACCTGGCTGCCCCTGAAGGAGGCGGGCTCCTCCTTACTGGAGGTGTTTAAGCTGAGTCTGGATTGGCTGGGTATTTGGTGGAGGAGATTTTCATTCAGACGTGGACTGGGCTAGCTGAGGGCTCTCTCTGCCCTTAAGGAGTGCTTACAGTGGCCACCTAGTCAAACAGTGCCTTCGTTCAACAATCCCACAAAACTATACCGTCTTCCCGGTGCCTTGACCCAAAGGATTGATGTTAATGGTGGTGCTTCTAGGCAGTTAATGCCTCTGAATCTCAGGATGTAGGCTGCTGCCTGACACCAACCCTTTCTGGGCGACTGACCCCATCCCAAAGGGGTTGGGTCTAATCTTCAGGTTGGACAGAAGGGAGATGTCTGGGAGACTCTGTCCAGAGCTGGCAGATGCAGGAGAAGGTGGCAGTCCTCTATTACAAAGGGTGAGATGCTCTGTCCCTCTCTCTGGAGAAGGCATCCAAGGTCATCTAAGTGGTGCACGCCCTGCTTTTTGGCCCCTTTTCCTTGTGAGAGCCTTTACTTGGCAAAGGGTCCCTCTAGCCCTGGGAGTGGCCGAAAATCTCTAGTCTGAGGCCAGAAATTAGGGACTGACCCTTTCTTTCCATTAGCAAACCTTTCAATGATTTTAATACACCAGCCTAAGGACCAAGGAGGCAGGAGTTGCTTGGGCACAGTAGGCTGTGAGGTTCAAGTCCTGACTCTGACTTGGGTTCCCTGGGTGATCTTGGGCAGCTCACTGAAGCTCTCTGACCCTCGGTGTCTTCCTCAGGCAAGTGGCCACTCACTTCCCATGCCTCACAGGGACTTTGTGAGGGAAGTGCTTTAGAAGCTATCATGAGTATGGCTGGGCTGTGGCCTTGCAGTTCTCCCATCACCCCCTGAGCTCCTTGGAGAAGAGAGCAGGTGCTCTGGCAGCACACCTCACTCCCTCCCTCCTTCATTCCAACATCTATTGAAGACTCACTGACATCATTGGATCCTAGATTTAGAGCTGGGAGGGGACGCTTGAGGTTGTCAGGTCTTACCCCTCATATTATGCTTGAGGAAACCGAAGCTCCCAAGGGCCAGGTGACTTCTCTAGAGTCACACAGAGAATACACCTCTACTGCCAGTCTTTGAGGGATCTTGCTACATCCTTCCCCGCACCCATGCCGGGCAGGACCTTGCAGGTGCTGATCATGCATGGGCTAAGGGAGGGCAGGTTGGTTAAGAAGCGAGACAAACAAGGCAACTCCCCCCACCCCCCGTGGCCAACTTGGGATTCCCACCAGCCTCCTCCTCCCAGACACATCTTCAGCATCGACTCCTGCCCTCTCTCCCAAGTTTCTCCTCCTGCCTCTCAAGTCATCATCTTAGCCTTTAGACTGTTTCCTTTCCCTCTTCCTAAGCATCATATCCTCTCAAGTGCCTGCTTTGCATCCTCTTCTCTTCCCTCTTCTCTATTTTCTTCGCTGGCCCCAAATATCCAGATCATGAGTCCATCATGGGACCCACTATGCCAGGTCAGGTTCCAGCCACTTTCTACATTATTCCCTAGTCACAGTCTTGCCACAGAGCGTGCACCTTCCCAGGTCTGCAACCAAATCAAATCAATACTGCCCTGGGTAATGGAAAGACTGTGTGAGCCTCCTCCTCCACGGCTCCACTCAGCATCCCTGTAACCTTCTCGTCCAGAACAGCGGAAGAGGTTTACCCATCCCCTGTATGTGTTGACAGTCAGGTGTTACCCAAGTACACAGAGTGCTAGACCTCGAGTCAGAAGACCTGAGTTCAAATCAGCCTCAGACAATTCCTAGCTGTGTGACCCTGGGCAGATCACATAACCACTGTTTGCCTCGGTTTCCACAACTGTCAAATGATAATAATAGCACCTACTTCCCCGGGTTGCTGTAAGGATCAAAGAAGATAGTATACATAAAGTGTTCAGCTCAGTTCCTGGCACAGAGTAGGGGCTATATAAATAGTACTTGTTATCATTATTATTATCAATAGAATGTAAGCTTCCTGAGGACAGGAACTGTCTTTTGTTTTTCTGTGTCCCCAGCACTTAATCAATAGTCAACAAGCATTTATTAGTGCTCGCTATGGTAGTCAATGTCCAGACATATTGTTGTATCATTTTTCAACTATATCCGACCCTTTGTGACCCCATTTGGGGTTTTCTTGGCAAAGATCCTAGAGGGGTTTGCCATTTCCTTTTCCAGCTCACTTTACAGATGAAGAAATTGAGGCAAACAGAGAGAAGTGACTTACCCATTTATTCTTTCATTCTCCTTAGCCATATCCATGGCTTCCATTATTGCCTTGAGTTGGGGTCTCCCACATCAGTGTTATTAACTTAGACCTCTCTCTTAAGGTCTACTCCCACATCTTCAGCTTCTTCCTGGAAATCTCCACCAGGATTTCCCCCGGTCACTTCAGACTCACAGTGAGCCAGCTCTGCCCCTCTCTAACCTCCGCCATGCCAGTTGTTGGCTCCTCTACTCTCCTGTGGACCTGCCCAGGTTTAGAGTCTTTCACTCACCTTTGACTCTTTTCCCTTCATTGCCCTGTATGTTTAATCAGTTTGTAAAACCTGTCTGGGCCAACACCTATCCTTATCTCTCCCATCTTCCCCTCTTCCTGCCAATATATTAACCTAGTCACATTACCTTTCACCTGGGCAACTACAATAGCCCCTGAAGTGATCTGTTCCCATCACTACCTTGCTCAACAACCTTCAACAATTCTTTACTATATGGAAAAATATCTCCTTCTTGGCCTCACATTCGAGGGCCCCCAATTCAGCTCCAACCTCCCTTCCCAGCTTTATTTCACATTTTTCTCCTTCATGCACAGTAGACTGTAGTCAGTCTGGACAGTGAGGAATTCCCACATCTCATAGAGTTTCCATGTGCTCCTCCAAGGCCAAGAAAAGATTCCTTCTGCATCTCTACCTATACAATTTTGTCTACAAGACAAATGAGACTGTTTCTTTCCTCCACAAAACCTTGCCAGGGTCCCCCAGCTAGAAGTACCTCCTTCAGCCCCAATCTTGCATACTTCGGCCAATAAATGAGGGAGTCAGAGTACTTAGCCTCTGAGGTTCCTTCTAGTTCCAAAGCTATGAGCCTGAGGATTCTATGACTTCTCCTGGACAAGCCTAGGATTCTATAACTTTTACTGGGCATGTCTAACATTGTAACTTGTGGAGTGGAAATCTGTGGACTTGATTTATCCTCCTCCTAGACTCTAAGCTCTGTAGCTGATGCTTCAGCAATATTTGTTGAATTGAATTATTTGTTAGATGGTCCCTGACCTCAAGAAGCTTGCAGTCATATAAAAAGTTAAACCAAAACACAAGAGGCATCATAGGAAAGTAGATATTAAAAGACATAAATGGGAGAAAGTGACAGCTCAGTCGAGAGGAGCAAG
>JAQQSZ010018546.1:0-10554 GCA_028646595.1 Phalanger gymnotis | reverse complement strand
GTCACATATCCCAAGTATTTGAGGAAAAAAAATTCAACTCTGAGTCCAATACATACCATCTTTTGCCTATCATGACTGTATCTTAATCAACTATCATGGATGAATAGACTTAAAGCAAGAAAAAAACCTAAAAGCCATCTAGTCTAATTCCTTTATTTTAAAGGTAAGACAACTGAAACCCTGAAAAGTTAGCTAACATTCCCGAGGTTGCACAGTTAAGTCAGCCTTAGGGCTAGGCTTTTACTTCCATTTATACACCTATTCATCTGTTGGAATGTAAGCTTCTTGAGAGGTGTGACTGTTTTTGCTTTTCTCCTTCTATCCTCAGATCTCTGCATAGTGCTTGCATGTCTAAAGTGCTCAATAAATGTTTCTTCATTGATAAATGGATTCTCCAGTCAAGGTGTGGATTCAGATTCTTTTCCCTTTTAGATCTCATTTCAGACCACTGACCTATCATTTGCTTCACTAACTCTTTAATGAATACTCACCTTGGACATTATCCATTAAGTAGGATCTTCTGATTCATACAGTCCCAGCCATAAAGTTGACTGGGGATGTTTATTTTCTTTTGTCAACCTGTCTTCATTATTAACTACATCTGTATTGGGGTTGTCTTGGCTCCATACTCAGCAGTGCAGAATGTTGAGTCCTGTCTCATGTTCACTTAAAAGTTGGATGTATGCCCCAAGCTCCTGCAGACATTGGCACATCTGTGTGATTGCCTGTTGGAATCTCTTAATTAACATTTGTTAATTAAAGTGCTTTACAATATTTAAATATAAATTGAATGTACATGCAAAATAGTCCTGAATAATGGCTTAACCAAGCTGAATTTCTCTTGTTGCAGGAAACTTATTTTTTCTTTACATCTTAGAATTTGTAAGATAAATAGTTGGCAGGAAAAGAGACTCCATGAATTGATGAAAGTGAGAGGTGGAGAAGTAATGTTTTTTTTCCTCAACTCCTAATACCAGAAAATACAACCAATTATTAAAATGTAAAATACTTTAGTTTCTAGTCCCTGAACTGTCTTAAATGTATGAAATATTGAGCAGTGTGTGTTTATAACATGTGCAGGAAAACAAGTTTATTTTATTTTTCAATGGATCAAGATGGGTAGGAAACAAATGTTAAAGAATCTCTTATAAAGTGAGTACAAAACAAGTGTGTTAATTTGTACGGAAACATATTTATATATAAAGGGATATGTAGGAATGTAATTTCCTAAGAAATATCCCAAGAAATTAAGTCTAATCAATTGGTCTTGATGGTAAACTCTTTGGGGTTTCTCATTATTTTAGAACCTGTAGGTCCTGGATCTGATCATCATTAGCTTTGTAGATTCAGAAGGACCATTTTATCATTTCATCCTGGGAAGATCAGGCTCTGGATTTTGGAACAAACTCCCCAGACATAGATTTATAAGCTAAAATGTGATAAAGAAATGCGAGAATAAACTTATTAGTTTATTATGAGAGACGTAGACAAGAAGATAACTAAAACTAGCAATTATAGGTCAGAAGGCTTCTTGATGAGCATAGAATTAGGTAGAGGAAAGTGAAAATTATTGAGTATAAATTAAGTATTAGCCATTACATGGTGCAGTGGATAAAGCACCAGGCCTGGAGTCAAGATAGGGCTTCAAATGTGGCCTCAGGCACTTGGCTGTTTGACCCTGAGCAAGTCACTTAGCCCTATTAGACTCAGTTTCCTCATCTGTAAAATGAGCTGGAGAAGGAAATGTCAAATCACTCCAATCTCTTTGCCAAGAAAACCCCAAATGGAGTCACAAAGAGCATGACCTGACTGAAATAACTGAACAGCAATAGCAACATTATCTTCAAATTAAGATTGATTGTTGGATGGGTGATATCTGTCTAGATAATTGGCACCTGTCATTATGACCAGAATGCCCTCTTCCCTGGACTATGTAAAACACTCACCAGCCAATTCTTCATTATCCAGCCTTTCTCTTTCAGTATTCCTCAGCAGTCACCCAAAGATTCTGTCATTACAACATTATCTCAGGGCAGGCAAGTTTCAATTAATTAGATTGCAGCTTATCTTACATTAGTTACATTTTAGATTGGTGTCTTCCTGATGAGATTTGAGGGAGGCCACCTTGGCTCTTTGATGAGATTTAGGAGTCTCTCTTGTCTCATCAACCACATTTACAAATCATCTCTTCTTATGGATTACTTGCTTAGCAATTTTTCTTGAGATAATCTCATCCGTTTAAGAATTCTTGCTATGCCAGTCAATGACATTTACTGACTTTGTTCCATAAGTCTTGGGGACCAATCCCATTTGGGACCTGTAGCTCAATGTATAGTTACTGTATTATTGGCCTTAGTGAATTCAATTTGATTACTTGTTAAGTACTACACCTGAGGTACTATACTTGGTGCTAAGGAAACAGGTTGTTGTTGTTTGTCCTTCCTTCTTGAAGAGGACCATCGCATGAGGAAATGATGACATGAGTTACAGTTGACTTTGATTTGAGTAAGGGAGGACTGTGCAAGGTCACCAGCCTCACTTTCTCCTCCAGAGCCATCTAGGTTCGGTGGCCTGATATTTGCCAGGATGACTGGAGATGGCTCAGGGTGCATTAGGAGACACTGGCCCTTTCAGGCTCTCCCTTTGAGTGAGGTAACACCCATTCAGTGAATAGGCCTCTTTGAGGAGTTAATCAAGGGATGGCCCTTTTATTCAAAACTCAAAAAAAAAAAAAATCAAACTGGGAGGGGAAGAACCCTCAGGGTTCCTAGCCAAAAGAGAAATGTTACTATTTGGCATTTACATTCACTCTTTGCTAGCAGGGCAGGGACCTATTGTCCAGTTCATGAGCTTTAGAGTGAATTGGGTTTAAGGCTTGGTTTTTGAGAAAAGAAATCTAGCCAGAAACTGGAAGTTAAGGAGGCAGTTGTCAGCCATCAAAATGGAACATGGAGAGGAGGGAGAGGGAGAGGTAGTTTGCCTTCTATTGAGAGGGCAGGTGAAATACAACTTCTGAACAAATAAGCAAACAAAAAGTCTAAACAAACTTTCTGGGGAGGGAGAGTTACCACCCTAACTTATTCACATCCTCAGTAAATCTTGTCTACATCATTGCAATAGCTTCCTAATTGGGCCCCCAGTTGTAATTCTCCCCTCTACACCTTCTTTCATAACAACATGATTTTCGCAAGGTCAGTTCTGATCATCTTACTCCCCTGCTCAATAAACTCCATTGCTCCCTAGGACCTCTAGAGTAAAATAAAAACTGTTTGACTTTTTAATACAACCTGACCCCAAGCCACCTTTCCAGAATTATTACAATCCAAAAGTATTATATGCTACAATCCAGCCAACGTGGCTTTCTTGCTGTTTTTCACCAATGACATTTTGTCTCCATCTCCCTGCCTTTCACATGGTCTATTCTCCTTGCCTAGAATGTACTTTGCCCTAATGTTTGTTTCCTTCAAAATTTTTGTTTGTGTCAGTTTTCTTATGAATGCTTTCATGATACTCCCTAGCTACTAGAACTGAATTCCCCACAAATTATCTTCTATGAATTTTCTATGTATTTCTGTATAGTTAAATAGGCATATGATACAAGCTCTGTGAAGGCAAGGGCTGTTTCATTTTTTTTTTTCTCAGCCTTAGTCGTGATGTCTGGCATATAATGCTCAGGAAATGCTTGGTGACTGATTCTTTGGTTTTGAAAAGTATGACTGTGGCTCCTGTGCTTCACATTGAGGAAAGACCCTTGGTCCTTACTCAGTAGAAACTATCTCATTTTAATTTAAATACATTTTTACCAGTCTTGGTTATTTGCCTTCCATGTACATTAGAGTAAATGGAGACCATTAGTGGAAAATTCTGAGGAAAAGGTGCAAAGGCTCCAATGAGGACCTGATCCTTCTCTGCATTGAGCTATTTTCAGAAGTGATCCAAGGTTTGTCCTCTCTTAACATTATTTCCATTAAAAATTCTGATAGTTCTAATATTCATAAAAAAAGTTATATTAATTTCCAATATGCTTCCCCAGGAATTACACACACACACACACACACACATACACATTTTATATACCATTCTATAGTATATACATATACTATAAAATATATATACTATGTAATATATAGTGTAATATATTATATAAAAAATATTATATAAACATAAAATATATTATATAAATGTAATAAATTACATATAACATATAATACAACATAATATATACTATATAATAAATATATACTATATAAAATATATATACTACATACTATATATCTCTATCTCTATATCTCTACGTACTACATATACTGTTTTATAGTGGTACTTTCCTATGTTCTGGATCTCGAAGCTGATTCAGAATCCTCCCAATTTAGGGAATTCACTTTTCACCAGCCTTTGTTCCTGCCCTAAGTGATTTTGGAGATGATACGACCAGCCTCAGCTGTAGGTCATTCCCCTTTCCTTCAGTCTTGGTGTAGCTTTGTATTCACTTTTCCCCTGCCTCAAATTCCTCAATTTTTAGGTCTCTGATTGATCCAGGCCATCCCAGATATAGAAAAATCCTTCCCTCCTATTCTTCCTTCTCCTCTCCAAGAGGATGGACAGTTGTGATCTGCTGCTTGTTGCCAAATAACGGTGGGGTGAGAACAGGGGCAGGGTGGGAAGGCAGAGAACACAGCAGTAGCAGGGGAATTAATGAGGGGGTCCCATGGCATGAGCTAATTAATCTGCTTGTGCTTCATGCCAGAATGAGGAGACTGGTATGTGTGGTGCTGAGTGGGCATATCAAGGATTAGTGTCTTCTGCTATTCATTCATAAGACTGTTGCCTTGTCAGGCTTCTTGGTGTTGTGCTCTCTCAACATAACTGTAATTGCCTCTGGTGAATAATTTCTCTTTTGGAGAGTTTTTGAGAGTTATTGGTGCCTGAAAAGAGAGTCTAGTTTTTATATCGTTGGTCATGTGGCCCACGATTCCTCCTATTTTTTTCTTTAAGATAGTAGGAGACTTTAGGAGGGAGTACAAAATAGTTTTAAAAGTTTTTCTTTCAAAATTATTTAGCACTTCTAAAAAGCTCTGGCACTTAAAGTGAGTAAACTTTATCTATAAAATCTACCTATATTGCATGGTACCCAGTGTGTTGGTAAGCAAAATGGCCTTTGTTTTCTTTGAGTAACTCAGTGTATTTCATTAAGCCTTACTAGGTGCTAAGCCCCAGGCCCAAAGCCCTATTAGGTGTGGAACCTATGTGGGTGTGGATTGATGACTGAGGTGGGGCCCAAGGTGGGGCTGGCTAAGGGGAGGTGTTAACTCTAGAGCCATGCCCTATTAGGTGTTAACCTAATCTATGTGTATGTGAACCTCCCAGGGTCCTAAGGGGAGGGGCCAACTCAAGAACCAATAAGCTCTGGTCATTCAGACGATGCTTGATGACGTCAAAAACTCAATAAGAGGAGAGAAGACAGCTTGAAGATTGATTTTCTGTTGGAGCCACAGACAGCTACAACCGAAGCTGAAGATAAAGCCGAAGCTGCAGGAGCTTCGGAAGCAGAGCCGAACCATGTGTGGACCGAGGAGTGCCGAGCAAGGACTTGAGGCCAGTGGGTAATCTTCTTACCGGAGAGGGGAAGCATGAATATGATTTGGTTTAATACCATCATGTTTTTCTGTGGCCTCCTGGTTACTCTTGTGAGGGGGACTTATTGGGCCTGGAAGCTTTTGATCAAAATATCAAAATGGGGAGGCTGGTTAGTGGGTCTGTTACTTTGGAGCTTGAATAAATGCTTTAATTCTTCTGCCTTCTACTTAGAGAATTCCTTATATCCTGCGGTTCTGAACCGTTCAGACATATATATGATTCTCTTTGAAATCATAAATTCTGCCTTCATAATACACCCAGTAGTGCTGAGTGACTGTGATATATATATTTTTAACACATTCAGAGGGATCCAAACCTGGGTTAAAGAAAGGTCTCATTTGGGTTGAACATTTTCTAAATCAAGATCAGCCGACTTGTCAGCTTTGTATATAACAATATTTGGATATGCCGTCAACCCACCATTGACATTAACCATGGCAGGGAAGTTGTTTTATGAAGTTACAAAGGCATAGTTCCTCTGATAATCCTATTTCACAATGTGAACTCTTGAGAGTTCCCTTGCATGCTGCTATCTTTATTAACAGCAGGACAATATAAATAAAATTAACTGAACAAAATAAAATTCTGGATCCTTTCAGATAAGTCTGGGGATGGTCAAAATTGAACTGGTTGCACATATCAGCAATAAAATATGCAGGCCTCTGGACAGGATACATAACCTTCCTCTTGGAACTCAAGGCCACCTGGAGATGGAGGAATTTCTTTTAAGAGCCTCTATCTCACCTGAAATAACAATATCAATAGCATCTCCTATTTAAGCATAACTTTATGATTCACAAAGTGCCTTTCTCCATAACTCTGTGGGATAGGGACTGCAAATATTGTTATCCACATTTTACAGAGAAAGAAGTTATGCTAACGGAAAGTGACTGACAAGCTCTCACAATACCCAGTTGAATTTAACAAGCATTGGTATTTAAGCATGTAAGGTGAAGTAGAGAACTGACTCTGGAGACAGAAGACTTGGGTTCAAATCCTGCTCATTTCATTACTTGTGTGGGTCACGTAACAATAGACCTCACTTCCCTATTTTGTAAAACGAAAGCGTTGAACTAGATTATCTGCAGAGTTGTTACTGTTTAAGATGAATATTTTGATACTTAACAGGAATGGGGAAATAAATTTGTTTTAATAAAAATTGCTAATATGCACATGGGAAAACTCAGTGTAAGATGAAATTTTAGCTGTTTTGGACGTAAAAAGTATGGTATAAATGTGAAGACTCAAATCTTCTTGGATTTAATGTAGAAAAAGACTTTGCTTGTGTGGAAACAAGTTGATGTTCTAAAGGAATAGGAAGGAGATTTTGTTTATCTAAAACTGGAGAAATAGTATTTTAAAAAAACAATCAGGGGATACCAAATCAGTACCTGATCTTTAGAGGTAAAAGGATTATGGCACCCTAATCCATTTGCATATACATGTCTTAAACATGAAAAACAAAAAAAAAGATAATATAAATTTTTGGTGACTAAGATTTGATTTAAAAAATGAGCTGTCTAATGGGAGAAATTTGGGGAGTTGTGACTTTTAAGTTATAAATGAATTATGAGTCAGAAAGTTCTTTACCCTAGATATTGAGTACATGGATGCAAGAATATAATTCAAATTTTTATTTGTATTGTGATACATCTTACTATTTGTATATTGACTGACATATTAGTATATGACAAATTAAAATATGATTTGACATGTATGATTTCTTTTGTCTTTTTAAAAATAAATAGTTTTATTTAAAATCTTAAAATATCTGGATAGTATTATGAATAAGCAGTTTTATAACTGCACTGAGAAGTTGTGTAGCTAGGATGCGCATTGGATAGAGGATCAAGATCTGCAGTAGTAAGTGGAGAAGTGCATTTCACTTCAATAGGGATATCTCAAGCACCTTGATAGAGTTGAAGTGTAACCATGTACTTATGGTTCATCTTTCATATCTTAGACCTGCTAAGATTAGAGTGATTTGGAATGATCCAACCATTTCAGAGTAGTAGGTGACAGATGCCCCATCTGAGGAGTGATAAATATATTGTGACATGGAGTGTGGCAATTCATTTATCACCATTCACATTACATCATAATACCCACTGTAATGATACTGTACACATTGTCATTACAGAGACTCTAAGGCCAGCCCTATCCACTGTGCCATACTGCGTCTTGATGCATACATATATGTTCCACTGTCTCTCTGTCCCTCCCTCCCTCACTTTCTCTCTGTCTTTCTCTTTCCACACACAGATGTGCAATACACACTTTCATATATATGTATATATATATATATATGTGTGTGTGTGTGCATACATAGTATATACCTATACATATAACACATACATATATGTGTGTGTGTATATGTATGTAGATTATGATATATTAATACATAAAACATAATTTTTTTGAAGGAAAGCATTGCTGTCTGGGAGAAAGTGAAGACTTAGTAGGTCTACAGAATAGCTGTTTTCAACTATATGAAGGGCTGTCATGTGGAATAGAGATTAACTCCATGGGCAGAACTTATACAAATGGATAGAATTTGCACAAGGTCAAATTTAGATTTGAGGTAAAGAGCACTTCTTAACAGTTGTTCAAAAGTAGAATGGTCTTTTTGGGAGGCGATGGGTTCCCTTTCACAGCAGGTCTTGAAGCAAAAGTTGAATGATCACTTGTGGGGTTTCGAGGAGATTCTT
Organism: Phalanger gymnotis; assembly: GCA_028646595.1. Lineage (NCBI taxonomy): Eukaryota > Metazoa > Chordata > Mammalia > Diprotodontia > Phalangeridae > Phalanger > Phalanger gymnotis. Next base: position 2,209 of record JAQQSZ010018546.1, on the reverse strand, counting down.
ATTGATGATCCCATTGGAACTATCCTTCTCTTGATTTGAGTTAGATCATACTGACTGCACAAAGCATGTTGTTCCTTTGAACTTATAGTCAGCTTCTGGCATTTTTGTTTCCAGGACATATAGCTACTAACATTAAGTCTTTGGACAATGTAGAGTCTTCTTTAATTAAAGAATCAGAATCCTAAAGCAAATATTATTGAACAAAAGATGGTTACGTACTTAAATAGACTGTACTTGACAGAAGAAAAAGAAATTTAAAAGAGAACCAGCAATCTCATTGGGAGACAACTAGATTAAACTTATGCACCATTTTCTGTCTTTTAAAATCCACTTGATCATTGTCTATCATTAAATAATTGAGGGGAACGAGAAGGAATGTACTGTGAAAATTATTTTCTTGCTAAGAGGAGGGAAATATTTTCCTAGATTTGCCTCCCTTCTCCCCACCTTCTGTCTGAAAGCTTTGCAGTGGAGCTGAGGTAATTCAGTGATTCACACTCCACTAGTCTGCAAATCCTGTTTCTGGTGAAACCCCTGGTGGTCTCCACATACTTCTCAGGAAAGCTTTAATAGCCAAGTACATTAGTGAGGTCTCGTGTTGCTGAGGCTTCATTAATCTTCCCTGATACTCTTTGGTATATTTGCCAGTTTACTGCAAAGTATTAGCATAAGTAAGTAAAACTAAAATACATTTGTCAAGATGATGAAGAAAGTTGAGTCTTAGAGGCTGTATATGGACATATTCTATTTGCTAATTTTCCAAATGGGTTTGTTGTTATTGGTTCTTCTTATCATTAGTGCAAATTACTAACTTTCTGCTTTCTTTCAAGTTGACTTTTTGCCAAACCTATGAAACCAGTTTTCCAACTTTTATTCTTTGTCAAAACAATCTTTTCCTCATTTCCAAATCCCAATATTCAAAACTAATGGTAGGTAAGCCTGCCTCTCTCTGTCTCTGTCTGTCTCTCTCTCTCTCTCTCTTTCTTTCTCTCTCTCTCTCTCTCTCTCTCTCTCTCTCTCTCTCGCTCGCTCGCTCACTTTCACTCTCCCTCCCTCTCTTCCTCTCTCCCCCTCCCTTCCTCTCTGTCTCTCTTGCTGTTTCTCTCCTTCTCCCATTTCCCTTCTTCTCCTATCTCTCTCCCTCTCTAAACCATGTCACTTTATCATTGCCATCATGCTAAAAAGATGTCTAATCATTAAATGTACATTATTTACTGTAAACTTTCCCATGAACAGAGGAGATGGATGTCAGTTTCTCTGAGCCTCATGTTTTCTTCCTGATAACAGCTAAGATTCTAAGATAGTGATAACCTCTTGGCATTTAGAGATCTTCAGGGAGCTGTGCTATGAAGAGAGCTGTGTGATCAGGAGAGCTGTGATGATAGGGTTTGTGATAACCGAAGTGGTACGTTCTGATTAAGGCTGAAATGAGAATGTACAACTCTAGGATTTTAAAGACACATATTCTTGAAGTAAGCAACTGGTTTCTCTGTTTCCTGCAGTATGGGCATTTTCTGTAGATATGGATATCATTTTATATTTTGTTTTTATTTCGGCAGTTTAATTACACTCGTACATTGTACACTTTTTTCTCCCATCTTCAGATTTCATCTTTGAACGGTTTCATCTTCATGAATAGTTTCATCTTTATATTTGCTTTTCTCCTTTCCTACCTATCATGATTTAACATTGTACTGAAGAGTCTTTTTGTGATCTTTTCCCAGTTTTAATCTGGTAATAGCCACTCTACAAGGATGAATATCCACTTGGACAGTTGAGCTATTTGCTTGTCACACTGGCCATAGTCAATGTAGATGACATTTCTTTCTGTTAACCTGAACAACTTGTTCCATTTTCTTTGTGGTGCCCCCAAGCCACCTGAACCTTATTGTCTTTCTGGATGGACATCGAGTAGCCATTATATTTCTCTCTTAGTTCCTTGAAGAACAGAGAAAGAACATGGTCTTTCGAAGAATGTGGGAAGATTCTCCAAAATATGTCTAAGTCTAGGATACATATGGTAGGTCAGTGAGGAGCAAATATCTTTATGATTCTTTACAACACAAACAGTTGGGCCAATGAGGTCCTTCTCCTAATCTTTGGTTTAAAAAAATATGTTTAAGACTCTTTCAGACTGAATAGCTTAATGTTAAATGACAATCATTGTACCACTTTAGTCTTGTCATAGAGCGAATAATATATCCCTGAC
>JAQQSZ010018545.1:0-10555 GCA_028646595.1 Phalanger gymnotis | reverse complement strand
CTTCAGGCATTTCAACCTCAACATTTCCAAAATAGAACTCATAATCTTCCCTATTAAAACCACCTCTCTTCAATTGCATATTTCTTCTCAAGACATCATTATCCCTTTTTTAAAGATTAATTTATTTATTTTTAGTTTTCAACAGTCTTTTACACAAGATTTTGAGTTATAAATTTTCTCCCCATCTTTACCCCTCCCAACCCAAGATGGAATGTATTCTGATTGTACCTTTCCCCAGTCTACACTCCCTTCTATAACCCCATCTTCCCCACCCCCTTTTCCCTTACTTTCTTGCAGGGCAAGATAGACTTCTATCCCCCATTCCCTATATATCTAACTTCCCAGTTGTATGTAAAACAGTTTTTAACATTTGCTTTTAGAACTTTGAGTTCCAAATTCTCTGCCCTCTTCCTCCCCACCCCACACCATAAGAAGGCAGGCAATTCAATATAGGTTATACATGTATCATTATGCAAAATATTGCCATAATAGTCATGTTGTGAAGGACTAACTATATTCCCCTTCATCCTATATCATATCCCATTTATTCAAATTTCTACTTTGACCCCGTCAATTTTCAGAAGTGTTTGCTTCTGACTACCTCTTCCAGTCTGTCCTCCCTTCTATCATCTCCCCCTTTTATCCACTCCCCCTCCCCCACTACTTTCCTGTAGGGTAAGATACCCAATTGGGTGTGTGTTATTCCCTCCTTAAGCAAAATCCAATGAGAATAAAGTTCACTAATTCCCTTTCACCTCCCCCTTCTTCCTCTCCATTATAACAGCTTTTTCATACCTCTTTTATGTGAGACAATTTATCCTATTCTATCTCTCCCAATATATTCTTCTCTCATGTATGTATATGTGTATTCATTTCAATGACTCTAATACTGAGAAAAGTCTCTTGAGTTACAAATATCATCTTCCCATGTAGGAATGCAAGCAGTTCAACTTTAATAAGTGCATTATTATTTATCTTTCCTGTTTATCTTTTCATGCTTCTCTTGATTCTTATATTTGGAAGTAAAATTTTCTATTCAGCTCTAATCTTTTCATCAAGAATGCTTGAAAGTCTTCTATTTCATTGAAACTTCATTTTTCCCCTGAAGTATTATATGTCACTTTTGCTGGGTAGGTGATTCTTGATTTTAATCCTAACTCCTTTGACCTCCAGTATATCATATTCCAAACCCTTGGATCCCTTAATTTAGAAGCTGCTAGATCTCGTGTTATCCTGATTGTGTTTCCACAATACTCAGATTGTTTCTTTCTACCTGGTTGTAATATTTTCTCCTTGACCTGGGAACTCTAGAATTTGGTGCAATATTCCTAGGAGTTTAACTTTTGGTATCTTTGTCAAGAGGTGATCGATGGATTCTTTCAACTTCTACTTTACTCTCTGCTTGTAGAATATTGGGCGGTTTTCCATGATAATTTCTCGGAAGATGATGTCTAGGCTCTTTTTTGGATCCTGGCTTTCAGGTAGTCCAATAATTTTTAAATTATCTCCCCTGGACCTATTTTCGAGGTCAGTGGGGCATGCTGCACCCAGTATGCTCTGGATGTTTGTGCAGACGTGGCTCACACTGGGCTGCACTCCCAGCACAGTGCAATAGACCCTTCCCAGTGACAATCTAGACTGTCTTGGGCTGGAGACATTTTTGGGTTCTGTAGCTTTATAATTTGTTTAGAGTCATTTTTACAGGTATTTAGAGGGATTTGGGAGAGAGCTCAAGCAAGTCCCTGCTTTTTCTCTGCCATCTTGGCTCTGCCCCCCCACATCATTATCCTGCGGGGCAACATGTACCTAACATTGTTAAATCTTTTGTTCTTCTAAGAAGTGTTTTATTCACACTTGATAAGTGGTTAAAAGACAGGAATAAGTAGTTTTCAGAGGAGGAAATCAAAACTATCAATTGCCAAATTAAATATCCTAAAATTTGAGAAATGGAAGGGTGTTATGATTGCTTTTCCATCATGCCTATCTTCCTCAGTAAAGTCAACATTAGGAAATCCCATTATCATGGAAGATCGAAGCTGTCTGGTATTCACATCTCATAAGTAACCTTTGCCCTCTGATCTCTGGATAGAGAGCAGAATTGTTATGCTTCAGCTGAAGTAAAAAAAAAAAAAAGGAGGAAGCAGGAGTAACAATGAAGATCTCAGAAAAAAAGCAAAAGCAAAAATAAATCTGGTGAAAAGGGAAAAAGAGAGAAAACTACATTTTGTTAAAAGGTGTTATAAGTAATGAAGTAATATCAATACTATCAATATATGCACCAAGTGCATCCAAATTATTAAAGGAAAAGTAAATGAGTTACTGGAGGAAATAGTAAAAATATATTAATGGGAGGGCATCAACTTTTCCATGTTAGAACTAGATAAATCTAAACAAAAATAAATATGAAAGGAGTTAAGGAAATGTAGAGATTTTAGAAAACTTAGATACAATAGACCTCTGGAGAAAATTAAATGGAGATAAAAAAGAATATGCCTTTTCTCAGTGGTACATGGCACCTACTAAAAAAAAGTTGATCATGTACTAGGGAATAAAAACCTCAAAATCAAATGAAGAAATATCAAACGAATCCTTTTCAGATCATAATGCAATAAAATTATATTCAATAAAGGGCCATGGAAATATTGATTTAAATTAATTGGAAACTAAATAATCTAATCCTAAGGAATAAGTGGGTCAAAGAACAAGTCATGTGAAATACCAATAATTTCATTAAATAGAATTACAACAATGAGACAACATACCAAGATGTGTAGAACGCAGCCAAAGAAGTATTTGGGAGAAAATGTATATTTCTAACTCCTTATATCAAATGGAGAAAGAGAGGAACAACAAATTGGTTACATAACTAAAAAAATAGAAAAAGAAGAAATTAAAAATTGACAATGGAAATCCTTCAAATCAAAGGAGAGATTAATAAAATTGAAAACAAGAAAACTATTGAAATAAGAAAGCTAGGGGCTGGTTTTATTTAAAAAAATAAAATAGATTAACCTATGGCTAATTTGATTTTTAAAAGAAAGGCAAAATCAATCACCAATATCAAAACTGAAAAGGCTGAATTCATCACCAAGGAAGATAGAATTAAAGGAATTAGCAGCTATTTTGCTCAATTATATGCCAATAAATCTTACAATATAAGACGAATTGTTGAATACTTGCAAAACTATCAGTTACTCAGAGTCACAAAAGAGAAAATAGAATACTTAAATAATTCAATCTTTAAAAAATAAACTGAACAACCCATCAAAGAGCTGCCTACCAAAAAATCCCTAGAACCAGATGGATTTACAAGAGAATTCTACCAAACACTTATGGAACAATTAACCTCAATACTATGGAAGAGCTTAAAAAGGGTTTTGAAAATCAAGTAAGAGAAGTAGAGGAAAAATTAGGAAGATGAATGAGAGTGATGCAATAAAATCATGAAAAAAATGAGTCAACAGCTTGCTAAAGGAGACCCCCAAAATGCTGAAGAAAATAACACCTTTAAAAATAAACTAACCGAAATGGCAAAAGAGGCCCAAAAAGCCAATGAGGAGAATGCCTTGAAAAGCTGGAGTGGCCAAATGGAAAAGGAGCTCCAAAAGCTCACTGATGAAAATAATTCCTTAAAAATTAGAATGGAACAAATGGAAGCTAATGACTTGATGAGAAATCAAGAAATTATACAACAAAACCAAAAGAATAAAAAAAGAAGACAATGTGAAATATCTCATTGGAAAAATAATGGACCTGGAAAAGAGATCCAGGAGAATTAATTTAAAAATTATTGTACTATCTGAAAACCATGATCAAAAAAAGAGTCTAGACATCATCTTTCAAGAAATTATCAAGGAAAACTGCCCTGATGTTCTAGAACCAGAGGGTAAAATGGAAATGGAAAGAATCCCTGATCCCTTCCTGAAAGGGATCCCCAAAGGAAGACTCCTAGGAATATTGTAGCCAAATTCCAGAGTTCTCAAGGCAAGGAGAAAATATTACAAGCAGCCAGAAAGAAATAACTCTAGTATTGTGGAAATAAAATCAGGGTGACACAAGATTCAGCAGCTTGTACACTAAGGGATCAGGGGACTTGGAATATGATATTCCAGAGGTCAAAGAAGCTAGAATTAAAGCCAAGATTCACCTACCCAGCAAAGCTGAATATAATACTTCATGTAAAAAGGGCAATTTCAATGAAATAAAGTACTTCCTAGCATTCTTGTTGAAAAGATCAGTGATGAATAACATATTTGACTTTCAAATACAAGAATAAAGAGAAACATGAAAAGGTAAACAGGAAAGAGAAATCATGAAGGACTTATTAAAGTTGAAATGTTAACATTCCTACATAGAAAGATTATATTTGTAACTCAAGAGACCTTTCTCACTATTAGGGTAATTAGAGGGAATATTTACATATATATACATATATATATATGTATATATATATATATATTTGTGTATGTGTATGTATATATATATTTGTGTGTATGTGTATGTATGTATATATATGTGTGTATATATGTGTGTGTGCATGTGCATTTGTGTATGTGTTTATATGTGTGTATACGTGTGTGTGCATATGTGTGTATGTATGTTTGTGTGTGTGAGTGTGTGTGTGTGTGTGTGTGTGTGTGTGTGTGTGTGTGTGTGTGTGTAGACAGAGGGTACAAGGTGAACTATGAAGGGATGATGCCTAAAATGTAAAATCAAGTTTTGAGAGGAATGTACTGGGAGAAAGAGAAAGGAAGAGACAGAATGTAGTGAATTATCTTACATAAAAGAGTCAAGAAGAACTTTTATGGTGGAGGAAAAGGGGGAAGGTGAGAGGGAATAAGTGAACCTTACTCTCATTGGTTTTGGCTTAAGAAGGCAATAACATACACACTCAATTGGGGGTGAAAATCTATCTTACCCTACAAGAAAGCAGAGGGAAAGGGGATAAAAAGAGAGGAGATAATAGAAGAGACAAGGGACAGGAGATTGGGGGAAGGGGCAATCAGAACCAAACACATTTGTGGAGGGACAAGTCAAAGGAAAGAATAGCATAAATGGAGATTGAGACAGGATAGACAGTAATATAGTTGGTCTTTCACAGCATGACTGTTATGGAAGTGTTTTACATGACTATACACATATAACCTATATCAAATTGCCTGTTTCTCAATGAGGGTGGGAGGGGAGAGAGGAAGAGGGAGAATGTGGAACTCAAAGTTTTAAAACTGAATGTTGAAAATTGTTTTTCATGCAACTGGAAAATAAGATATACAGACAATGGGGTATAGGAAGCTATTTTGCCCTGTAGGAAAATAGAAGGGAAAGGAATAAGAAAATGGGGAGGGAGTAATAGAAGAGAGGGAAGACTGGAGGAAGGGCTAACCAAAATGCACAGTGTCATGGGGTGGGGGGAGGGGAGAGATGGGAAGAAAATTTGGAATTCAGAATCTTGTGGAAATGAATGTTGAAAACTGAAATTAAATAAATCTATATTAAGAAAATAAAAGAGATGGAGGGCAAATACTAGGATTTTTGCTATATGAATGAACAGAAGTCATATAAAAGAGATATTGTGAAGGCAGGAAATATGAAGACTTTGTGAAGAAAGCATGTCCAGCAGGAGATCAACATTGTCAAATTGTGAAGAGACAAAAAGGAACATTGGGACTGAGAAAAGGCCGTTAGATTTATCATTAAGAATCCAATGGTAACTCTCCAAAATACTCTGAAAGTCATCATTCAGCTATTTATTGAAGACTTTCATTGAGTGGCATTATTGGGATATCTTAATACTAAGGAGTTATTGTTATTATTGTTGTTTTTTTTTTTGCTGACAAAAACATAAATTTGTCTCCTTGGTATTTTTTAAAAAAGTATTCCATCACAATCCCTGGGAAGAAGGAATTATCTCCTGCTCCGGGCCCCTGGGAAACCACGCCCAGCACTTCCATCAGGACTTTGTTGTTCCTGAGGCTGCACAGGACCATAGCCTCCCCAAGTACAAAGAGCAGTCCAAAAGCAGGGAAACATTCAACCAACCCAGCATCCCAAAATGCTGTGCTTTCCTGTTAAAGGCAGATCCTGCCGACTACATCATTTGTTTCCACAGTTCCAGCTAGCAGCTTCTGTGGGGGTGTAAGATCCACCCACAACCAGCACCCAGAAAGCTGCCAACAGCACAGGTTCTTTTGATATACTTAACTAAGGAAAGAAAAGTTAAGGGGTTGGCAAGCTTACTTTAATTCAGCACACAAATATCATTCACTTAGTTCAGGGGAAAAAGCCAGCACCCTAAACTTCAGAACAAAATACAAACAAATTACAAACATCAACAGACAGACCCAATACAGATTCATAGTTACCAAAACTAGGTTCAGCCCTGGAGCTCAGAACAAGGGCTGGCCCAGAGTCAGCCACCACTGCTGCGGCAAAGAGCTCCAAGGAAGAGGAGGCCTACCCCTGGTTCTATATCTTTTTCAGTGTCAGGGGTGAGTCACACATGCGACTCACCCACGTGACCTAAAATCATCACAAAGAGGCAACTTACACCCATGTGGTCTAAGAGCCTCTGCTGTCTCAGACGTGTAAACTAGGCCCTCCCTGGAGTTAGCCCTACCTTGGGCCCCACCTTAGTTGCCAATCCACACCCACATATGTTTTACACCTAATGGGGGTTTGGGCCTGGGGCTTAGCACCTAGTAAGGCTCAATGAAATACACTGAATTACTCAAAGGAAACAAAAGGCCAACTAAGTGCTAAGAGCCCATTTTGCTTACCAACACACTCAACTTGTTTGGCCATTCTCCATTGATAGATATCCCCTCAATTTCCAATTTTAAGCCACCACAAAAACAGCTAATATAAATATTTAATATAATATTACATTTAATATAATATTACATATGAATATGTAAATTACATTTAATATAATATTACATATAAAAATACATTTGGAACATATTTCATATAAATTTTGAAAAGCAGAATATATGTTACAGTACATTGAATTTTGGCCTTAGAACCAGGAAGAACTGGATTCAAGTCCAATCTCTGAAATTTACTGATTGTATGAACTTCATAGAACCACCATTTAATTCCTAAGTGAGAGTCTAGGCAAATCTTTAAAACTGTGAGATACAGAGATGCTTAAGTACATTGATAGAAGGATTTGCCTCAACTGGAAACATTCCATACCAATGATTTCACAGGTCCGGGACCTGTTCATATGTCAATGACACATTGCCTGATAAATATCTACTACCTCTGAAAGTTTTTTCTTGAGTTTTTTATACTAGCTTGCACATGGTAGTGTTTGTCCTTCATTCTCAAAGAAAACCATGATATCAGGAAGGTTATGCCATGACTTGCAAGTGAACTGGATTTTAGTGAAGGAGGGCTGTGCAAAGTCACCAGCCTCATTCTCTCCTTTGGAGCCATCTGGGTCCAGTGGAAAGATACAGATCAGTAAGATGAGATGGCCTTGGATGCAGTGGGAGACCTTTCCCTTTTTAATTCAAAGTTTTTTCCAGGTCTCAGTTTGACTGAGGCAATGTCCATTCAATGATTATAGCTATGTAAGAAATGATGCATAAAAATGGCACATAGTAGGTTCTCAATCTCTTTTGTTGATTGATTGGAATGATCTGCCAATATTTCTATAAAGGAGAGAGGAGGAATTTAGTGTGCAAAAAATAATGGGTCAGCCATATCACTGGGGAAGATTAAACAACTCATTGAATTTGCTTCACTTCAGTTCTTCAGTGACTTCTTTTTCTATCGCTCATGATCAGAGTTACTTATTCATTTGCTTTTGTACTTTCACCTGCTAGAGTGTGTTTCCATTCACTGTCTGAGAACATAATTTATCAAAAGTCAAGAGTTGAATTGCCCAAGTAATGCACTGAAAATAGATCTTTCTTTTCTAATTTTCAGCTGACAATTTAGAGTCATTGTTAGAGGCTGACTGAAATGGAAACACATCATGTGCTTAAATTATGTGATTAAACACAATCAGAGGCAAGGAGTTATGATAGAGGCCTAATAAAAGGAAGGTCACTATCACCCAAGGAGGACAAACTAAGGCTGGCCAACAAACAGAACCTGAATAATTGCACAAGAAATAAATGATGGTATACTGTTGAAGGTAAAGAATACCAATTGGCTTTCAGAGTGGAATTATTGAGAACCAACTATTTCCTGGGTATGTCATGTCAGAGAAAGAATATTGGCTTGAAAATCAAGAAAGGGGTCTAATGTCTACTACCCACCTATGATGTTATATTGTTGACCTAGTTGACTAAGGTCGTCATTGGAATGTAGGTAAAATTTTGTGATTAGCATGTTTCTACCTCTCCTTTCTTAAGTTCTATCTAATCTCCTAACTTCCTTTACATGGGGTCCATACAATGAATTTTCGTTGTCAATTTTGGGATCATATCTCTTCCTTCTGAATGAAAAAGCTTGGCCCAAAAAACGTTGGATAAATCACTTAATCTGTTTGAATCTTGGGTTCTTCTCTGTAAAATGAAATAGCTTAACTAGATGGCTTCTCAGTTTTTTTTTCAGTTAAGAATCTGTAGGCCTATCACTTAATCTCTTTAGTTTCATAATGCAAAAGTAGAAGCAGTGGGCAAATGTAGTAGAGACTAAAATTTTGATTGACATAGAGAAAAAATGAAAAATTAGAGTTACCCAAATAGTGAAATGGGCCACCCTATAAGGTGATGAGATCTCCTTTATTGAAGGGCATCAGGCAGACCAGATAACCAATTTTCTGGCATATTACATTGTACAGAATGGATTTCTTTCTTCAGGTATTGATTAAACTACTTTTCAGTATTGATTGAACAAAGGGAATCCTTTACCAAAGGTTGCCAGGTCCCTTGCAGTTCTCAAATCTCATCTTTCAGAGAAGTTAAGTGACTTCTCCATTGTCACACAATTAAGAAGTTCCCAAGGCATTATTTGAATAGAAATACCCCAGAATCCAACTCCAGCACTTGGCCTGATTTCCTCAAATTCCGATTTCATATGACAACCCTTCAAAAATTGGAAAATAGCCATTGTCTTCTTAAATGCTCTTTTCTCTCAACTAGACATTTGAATTCCTCTAGTTGAGCCTTTCTACCTCTTTACTTATGCAGCTGGGTCCCAACAAGTACAAATAATGAATCCCAGAAATTTGAACTATATATTTACACACTGAGCTATATTGAATTACTATTTGCTGTTGTTCAGTTGTTTCAGTATTATCTGACACTGCATTGACTCCATTTGGAGTTTTCTTGTTAAAGACTGAGGTAAATAGTGTTAAATGACTTGCACAGAGTCACACAGCTAATAAGCATCTAAAGCTGTATTTGAACTCAAGTTTTTCTTACTCAGCTTCCTCATCTATAAAAAGAGCTGGAGAAGGAAATGGTAAACCATTTCAGTACTTTTGCCAAGAAAACCACAAAGGAGGTCACAAAGAATCAGACATAACTGAAATGACTAAACAACAACTTCCTGACTCTAGGCCTGGCAATCTATGCACTGAGCCACCTAACTGCCCCTAAACTTTGAATAGTGGGAATCAAATAATGTTGCCAATTCCTAGAATTCAATATTCATATTAATTGGGAGCTAGCTGCAATTACATTGCTATATTTCAGAGTTCTGTTAGGGGGTTCTCTGGAATTCTGGCTTGATTCTAGAGTCTCCTGAATACTTGGAGCCACTCTTTTTTAATTTAATATTTTTAGTTTTCAGCATTAATTTTCACAAGAGTTTGAATTACAATTTTTCTCCCCATTTGTACCCTCCCACCACTCCAAGATGGCATATATTCTGACTGCACCATTCCCCAGTCAGCCCTCCCTTCTGTCACCCCACTCACCCCCATACCCTTTTCCTTTACTTTCTTGTAGGGCAAGATAGATTTCTATGGCCCATTGCCTGTATATCTTATTTCCTAATTGCATGCAAAAACTTTTGTTTAACATCTGCTTTTAAAACTTTGAGTTCCAAATTCTCTCCCCTCTTCCCTCCCCACCCACCTTCCCTACGAAGGCAAGGAATTCAACATAGGCAACATGTGTATCATTACATAAAACCCTTCCACAATACACATTTTGTGAAAGACTAACTATATCTTGCTCCCTCCTATCCTGTCCCCCTTTGTTCAATTTTCTCCCTTGACCCTGTCCCTTTTCAAAAGTGTTTGCTTTTGATTAACTCCTCCCCCATCTGCCCTACCTTCTATCATCCCCCCTTTTTTATCTCCTTCCTCCTTCTTTCCTGTGGGGTAAGATACCTAATTGAGTGTGTATATTATTCCCTCCTCAGATCAAATCCGATGAGAGCAAGATTCACTCATTCCCCCTCACATGCCCCCTCTTCCCTTCCTACCGATATGCTTTTTCTTGCTGCTTTTATGAGATGATTTACCCCATTCTATCTCTCCCTTTCTCACTCTCTTGCTATATTCCTCTCTCACCCCTTAATTTTATTTTTTTAAATATCATCCCTTCATATTGAACTCACCCTGTACCTTTTGTCTACACACACACACACA
>JAQQSZ010018544.1:0-10555 GCA_028646595.1 Phalanger gymnotis | reverse complement strand
GGGAAGGGAAGAGGGGAGAGAATTTGGAACTCAAGGTTTTAAAAAATAGATGTTCAAAAGTAAAAAAGTTTTTTTTTTTATTCAACTAGAAAATAAGATGCACAAGCAATGGGGCGTAGAGATTTATCTTGCCCTACAAGAAAGGAAGGGAAAGGGGGAGGGGAGGGGAGTGGGGTGACAGAGGGGAAGGCTGACTGGGGAACAGGGCAACCAGAGTGTAGGCCACCTTGGAGTGGGGGGGGGTGGAAATGGGGCGAAAATTTGTAATTCAAACTCCGGTGAAAATCAATGCTGAAAACTAAATATATAAAAATAAATAAATAAATAAAATATAAAAAAAGGGAGAGAATAAGATAGAATGTGGTCCGGGAAAGAATTACCCAGATTTGAGTTGGACAGAAATGTTTTCTTAATTTAAAATATGCTTGTTTTCAAGGAGTGGAGTTGTGCTGGAATTGCCTATGTTGAAGCTAACTCTATGTGTGATCCAGTCACTGAAGACTTAGAACCTCCTCCAAGTGTATGAAACACTCTTCTTTTATATATCTAATATGTATGTTCAAAAGTAAAGTACATGGCTAAGCACAAATCTTCAAATTAATGTGCCTAGACCTTCCTTATTTCAATTTTGTGAAAATCTATGATTTAATGTATGCCGGCCACCTTACAGAGATAGCAGATCCTCCACACAATTGTAAATGAGTTACTATGGCCCAAAGAAGTTCATCATATGGTAGAGTACTTTCCACCCTACCCCACTTTCTAGTGACGAATCTTTCTTATTTCAGCTAGACTAGCCCTTGGATGTTAACCATTCATTTATCTCTCGATTCAAGGCCTCTTTTGCTTTCTATGATCTTGTGACTGTTATGGTTTTTGAGATCACAAGATAGCCTTCTGTGATAATATATAGATTTGAGTAGGATCAAAAAAATGTGATATTTCTTTTGTCAATCTAAAGGAGAGATCTGTTAAAAACCTACTGAAAATAATACTCTGAGTGACAGATATTCATTATCCACCAGGGTTTTCCTGTGTCACTAATTAGGCCAAATTCTTTTCAGTGTTTCTAGATCTAGTTCAAGATCAACTGGCATGACTAGTTGTGCTACTGCTATAACTTGTTAAATTTTATGAATGCAGGTAATAATTTCTCCTGATTGGTTAATGTGGGAATGACATGATTAATTAATCATAGCATAAGCCATAGTAAGAATATCTAAAACCATGGTATTTCACCCCTACAACAACTTCTAGCAACATTGTTGTTAGACATGGACTAATTTTCTAGGGCATTTTACATGTCAGCAAGGTAACCAGGAAAACTAAGCAAATATAACACCATGAAAAAAAAAACCCAAAGTAATGCAGTGATGATCATTAGCATTAAATGGCATATTAATAACCCACTCCCAATGTTCATTTAATCAGCACATTTGATTTTGCATGTCCAATGTACTAATTGTCTAGTCCCTGGAAATATCTTTTCTTGAATGCTTTGGAATAGGTCTTGTTCTTGGGCTAACTGTGAAGGGGGCTTCTCTTTGAAGATCTGCTTCTCTGGTTCCAAGTTACTCACATAGATTTCTAACTGTTTCTACTAAAATCTGCCAGTAACAAAAGTCAATACAATTTAATACAGTCTAAATTTGTCTTTCTAATAACTAGTTCATGTGGCGAAAAAGAGCTCAGTTCTTTTGTTTCTGATCATATTAATAACAGAACTATAAGAAGAAATTCAAATTAGGAACCCCTAATTCACTTGAAACTTTAGAGAATTTCAGTTTGCACACACCACTTACTATTTCTATCTTTACCTAAAATTCTTGAAAAGTATCTATGACGGTCAAGATCATAAAAATTTGCCTTTCTCACTCTTAAAATTACCAGATAAATATTTCAAATAAGAAAAAAGATGATTTAAAATGTCTTTACAGAGGGCGGAACCAAGATGGTGGCTGGAAAGCAAGGACTAGCGTAAGCTCCCTGCCACGTCCCTCCAAAAACCTACAAAAATGGCTCTGAACCAATTCTAGCACTGCAGAACCCACAAAATAGCAAAGGGAAGTGAGGCTCCAGCCCAGGACATCCTGGATTGTCTCTGGGTGAGGTCTTTCACTCATGGAACTCGGAGCGGAGAAGAGTCCAGTGTGGGCAGAGTGGACCACGAGACCAGGAGCCAGGTGGAGCGGGCCCTAGAGCCCTGAATCAGTGAGCTACAGCAGTTACCAGACTTCTCAACTCACAAACACCAAAGACAACAGAGAAGGTTAGTGGGAAAAGCTGCTAGGGACAGAGTGAAAGAAAGAGATCCCCATTCTGCCACCACCCCATGGGCAGTGGAAGTGGGGCAGCTACGGAACTGCAGCTGCAGTTGCTTCCTGCCCCAGGACCAAACTGGTGAGAGGAATTAAGTGGAGGATCAGAGCAGGAGTGAAGAGGCTGCTGAAGATCTGGGTCCAGTCTTAGTTGGGAGTTCTTGGGGAAGGAGGAGTGCTGGTGTGGCAGTGCATTCCCTCAAGCTCAGAACATAGTACTCTTTATTCTACAAGCAGTCATACCCCTACAAAAACTCAAGGGTCAAGTAAGTTGGTTGGGAACATGGCCAGGCAGGGAAAACACACCCAGATTCAGTCTCAGACTTTGGAATCTTTCTTTGGTGACAAAGAAGACTAAAACATAGTCTGAAGAAATCAACAAAGTCAAAGAGCCTACAACAAAAGCTTCCAAGAAAAACATGAACTTGTCTCAGGCCATGGAAGAGCTCAAAAATGATTTGGAAAAGCAAGTTAGAGAGGTAGAGGAAAAATTGGGAAGAGAAATGAGAAGGATGAGAGAAAACCATGAAAAACAAGTCAATGACTTGCTAAAGGAGACCCAAAAAAAATACTGAAAAATATACTGAAGAAAACAACACCTTAAAAATTAGACTAACTCAAATGGCAAAAGAGCCCAAAAAGCCAATGAGGAGAAGAATGTCCTGAAAGGCAGAATTAGCCAAATGGAAAAGGAGGTCCAAAAGACCACTGAAGAAATTACTACCATAAAAATTAGATTGGAACAAGTGGAAGCTAGGATCTAATCTTGTTCACAAATGTCTAACTATTAGAAAACACCAAAACTCATTTACTTAGTGGCTTATGATATGAAACTATCTACCAGTTCAGATTGAAAACAGTAAGATATTTTTCATGTGCATCTGATTATAACAGTGAAGAGGTATTGAAATATGGAAGGAACAGGACTCATCATATTTAAAAATTTACAGCTTTACCTGTCATGGTTAGATGGATTTGCTATGAAAGGAAAAAGTAGAGACATGATTAAAACAGTATCAAGATTGGTCCTCTAGGTCCAACCCTAAGGGTCCAGAGTGACTAAATATAATAGGATAAAGAACTCAGTGTTCTGTTTGATTTCAGGTTAAGTTATGGTTACCTTTTTGGAACAGTCAATCATACAGCAAAGGTTCACATTATTAACAAGGTATGATAGCCAAGCTCGGGATTAATCACAATTAATCAAAAAGGAAATAAAACAGTGGGGAAACAGAATGAAGATACTCCTATATTTGGCTATGCCAAAGTGAACCCTTAAAATTTTTCCATATGCAGAAATCTACATGTAGCAGTTTTTGGATCATACTTCCTTTAAACAGCTTGTAGCATATCTCTTGAATAGCATATTGATGATTTAATGATGCTTCAGGTATTTATAGGTGAATTCAAATCTTACTACAAAATCTAACTACAGTTCTAAGAAGATAAGCCCCAAATAGCAAGTTTCACTAATTATAGCTTAGGGGTACATACAGTTATGATTGTGATTATTATCTCTTATTGTTGTGATACCAGTTAGCAATTGAAAAAGATCCTACACGTTATACACACACACACACACACACACACACACACACACACACACACAAACACACACACACATATACTCAAACATTAGTCAAAATACTTCTTTTTGTTCTTTTTTCCCCTTTTCCAGTTTAAACTCATTCTAATGTAAATATCAATCACTAGATAGCAAGAAAATAATTGAATTCTGGAATTACTCATTGATACTGGATTATATAATTATTCCCTCAAAAAACCTAGGGAAAAAACACTGTAAATCTCCAGACCAACAGATATTCATCTATTAAAGCATTATATAGTGATCCCTAAAGGAAAAATAAATCTTTGAATCTGGAGTCCACTGAGACTAAATTATCACAAGATGTAACTTTAATAGATACCATCCCAGGTATAACTTCATAATTCTCATAATCACAAATCATCACACAAATTACTTTTACAGTATAGACAAACTCTTAAATCCTCCCCACTTTGTTAAGGAGTGTCGTTAATAGAAGCAAGTACTCCCATTTTCCCAGCAAACCACATCTTTTTTTTTCCCCTGGAACTTCACACTATTTAACAAATTCTTTCACAAGGCTGATAAGATTTCATGACTTTGTCCAAGCAGATGGTCCCAAGAAATCTGTCAAGTTTACAAATAAGGACATTTGAGAAGATTTCTCTTTCCCTTATCTTTCATTTCCCCACAAATTGAGTAGTCATTATTCTTCCCTTTTAAAATATACCCAATTAATTGTTTCATAGGTTCTAACAATTAAAGCAATAGCCTCTAATAACTTAATAAATTCACAACATCCCAATTGCAAGAAGTTAAAATTTTTAAAAATATATTTCCATTATCTTCCTAACAGCATTTCCTGTACAGGTGTCTCCTAAATACAAGAAAACATAGAAATACAAATAATATCATATATACAATAGGAGGAAACAAAGTATGTTTCCACTCACATCACATCAATTCAGTCAAACATATTTCCAAATTCTTTTACATAGAAAATCATTTTTGTCACCTTTTTCAATGTTGAGTAGTCACATTTAAAACCTAACATAAAATTGCCTAGAATGGAGTATTTATATTCAGTTAAAGGAATAAAAATAGTAACAATAATTTACATTAATATAGTTTTTACCATATGTTAGATCATTATATCATTTTGATCCTTACAATAGCCCAGGAAGGTGGGTGCTATGATTTTTCTCCTTTACAGATTAGGAAACAAGGTTAAACAGAGGTAACAAATTTCCGAGACCAAATTTTGAACTAGATTTTTTGGAGTCATGATAGTCTTAATATCAAATAGTGAATGTAGTTTGTATTAGGATATGATATGCAACAGTTGTCCTAGTAGTTTCAGGTAAAATTCTGCCCAAATCAGATCTGGATTTTTAATCACTAATGGTGATATTTGAAACCTTAATAAAAAAAAAATCCCAAGGGCAATTAGTTGGCAGTACTTCAAATCTTGGAACCTAATGTTATCAGTTAGTTCAATTTTAAAAAAAAAGATGTAGAGACGCTCCCTGAACCCAATAACTTTCTCTTTATTCCATTTTAAGTCACCCAACAATTCTTTTTTTGTGTTCACAACCTAGTCTTCACTCTCTCCCCTGTCCCCAGAGCTTTTGAGCTGTTTTTAATTTCCTTCTTACCTCAAGATATCAAAAAACTTTCTCAAACCTCACTTTGCAAACTCCAAAACTCCTTTATTTTTGAAGAGTAATTGCTTGTACTCTCAAGTTGAAAATAGGATAAAGGATAAGGCTTGCACAAAATATTTTCCACAGAAGAACTAGTCTTTACCCTCCCAAAATTATCTGAAATTTGGAAAGAATGCATGATCTGTTATATTTATCATTTGCTGATTAACACATGCTTTTTTTACTTAGTCAAATAAAACACAATTTTAAAGACCCTCTTTAAAGTTGTCCCCCATAAGTATGTTACAAGACTGGTTGGTTGTTGTTCTTTGTGTTCTAAGAGGAGCAAAATGACACCACTATATCAGGGTCAAGTATGTCCAACTATGGCTGATCAGAGATCAGAAGACTCTACCATAAGTTGGGCAGAAATAGTTCATGTGAATATTTGGAATGGATATGTCTCTATATTTCCACATCTCATGCTTCTTTTGAGCTACATAAATTCTTTCCTGAAAGAGCATAGTGTCTTCTTTGATGTGAGAATATCATGCTGGGCTATTCTATGCCATTGTCTCCCATTTCTCACAATTGAGCCCAAATTCTTCAAAGAGACTTTGAGAATGTCTGTCTGCCACTCTACGTGAACACTTGCATAGTGTGAGTTTTCTGTAAAATGATCTTTTAGACAGATATACCTTGGCATTCACACAATGTGGCCAGCCCATCTGAGTCATACCCTGTGCAGTAGAGTTTGAATGCTTTCCAGTTCTTTTCAAGAAAGGACATGAGTGTCTGGTACCTTATCTTACCAGTTGATCTTCATGATCTCCATAAGACAATGCAAATGGAAGTAATTCATTTTTCCTGCTATGACATTTGTATACTGTTGAGGTTTCGCAGGAATACAAGAGGTAAGCACAATGATTCTGTGGACCTTAAGTTTGTTAGACATCTTAATACCTCTTCTCTCCTTCATTTTCCTTTGGAGCCTCCCTCTGAAGTAGCTTTACCAATGCATGCATCAATTCCCTCATCTATGTGTTCATTCCTGGAGAGTATACTGCCAAGGCAAGTGCGCTTAGAACAACATTTATTTCTTTTCCATTTGCTTTAACTTATGGTTCAATATGGTTCAATATGGTTAACTTATGGATGCAGTGTTGGCTAGTAGACACTTTTTGTCTCCTTGGTGTTGATTATCATGTCAAACTTAGCACAAGTGTGAGAAAATCAATGCATACTCTTTTTTCATCACAGTCTCTAAGGCTTCACTTATTGCACAGTCATCTGTGAAGAAAAAGACAAATTTCCCCTTTACTTTATTCATGGCTTGTAACCTTTTCAAGTTAAATCATTTACCATCAGTGTAGTAGCTGACCTTGACGCCATTTTCATCCTTATTGAATGAGTAAAATAACATTACAAAAAATATCATTCTAAAAGGCACGGGAACAAGCACGTAGTTTGGCTTTGCTTCATTACTGATTGCGAAAGTGCAAGAACATCATCCATTATCCCAAACCCTTGCCAGCAAGCTGCTGTGAAATTGATGTTCTCCAGACAACTAAGTTTTGCCATGATCTTCCACCATCCCTCATGACTGACAGTATCAAAAGCCTGGGTTGGAACAATTAACCTTTGCTGGTAATGACTAAGAGAGATGCCCTCCAACCCCACTCTATCCCATGATTATCACAGGACAATCTATTCATTTTTATTTTATAGAAATGGACAATGGAGTCATCTGTGAACTGTTGGGGATAACCTCTTCCCAAATAACCCAAAAGACTTTGGTCATCTTTGTAGAAGTAGTGTACCCCCTATCTTGTAAACCTCAGCTAGAGTAGAGGCAACACCAGGCACTTTGCCACACAAGAGGAACCTAATATAATTCAAAACTTCTTCTTTTATTGGCAGTTGAGATAGAGAAGGGTTGACTTCAACCTGAGGTATAAGGTCAATGGCTTCACCAATGTTTAACTCCTTCAGGAAGTTGCCTTACCCCCAAATATGTTCAAAGATGCAAAAGAGAAAGAAGAAAGCAAGACATAGGTGATGGGGGAGAGTTTTGAAGGAGTAAACTCATTTCCCCTCCTGAGAGATAAACTAATAGAAATAGGATGATATCAGTACTCTCAATATTTATTGAGAGTATAATGCTTCAATATTTACAGACAAAAACTATAAGAAAATTAAATTTCATTGCAACAACCATGAGAGATATGCCCACAGATGTGATATTTTCTTTTTGGAAAAGATAACCTCAGCTTAGTAACTTTCTTTCTTCTTGGAATCTAGAAGCCAAGTGCAGGAAGCCCCTTTTGCTCTCCTCTATTCACAAAGTTGTTGACTGTTCTATTTCCACTCTTTGTGCTGATCATTTTCTTTCCCCATTGAATGTTCTGTTTCTCTCCTGCTTCTAATTTACTCTCCCTGATACATAAAACCAAATGATTGTGCTAGTCTGATTACATTAGTATTTGATGATTGGGTCTGGAACAAAGTAAGAGAGGCATCCAATGCTGGAGTGTGATTGGGGAGGGAGTAAGCCATCCTCACCCTGGCCAAAATAGTAAAACGATATTTCTCCCCAAGGAAACTGGCAACCCTCAGAAATGGATGTAACACTTTTCTAAAGTAGACCAGGTTTATAAGTGGCAAATTTAAATAAAGACCTGAGAGAGTGATTTATAAACCAAACCTGAATTCCCTGAGCCATATTGTTTTTTTAACAAAAAGTCAATGAAAGGAGAAGTATTAGAAGCAATGAAAAAAGTTATCTGCATCTGGCACCTCTGTTCCTATTTCTCAAACAGAGCTACACATACATACGCACATATGTATTCATTCATATGTGTATATTCACACACATGAATACATACATAGAAATCACTGTGTTCTTTGTATCTGGCTGTGTTGGTTGAGGGAACAGGATATACTCTTCCTGGGGGCATAAGTAGCAGTGTTAAAACAACAAGGGCAGGTGAGGACCAATGGCATCACAGTCAAAAGCGAGTGTAGTCTTAAATCTGGAAACAAGACAATTACTAAAACAGCAAGAAAACAGTAAGGATGGAGACTCTACTCCTTTTTATCCCTTTGACCCATCTGCTAGTTGTTCAGAGAGGTTGTAACCTTCACCAAAAGATTCCACTAAGCTGTTCAAAAATTGTTCAGAAAGTTCCCCATCTTCACTCCCAGAATTTCCCCTTGTGCCCCAGATCATGTTTAATCTACCATTGTAATCCTGCTGAAAGTTGTGGAGGGGTTGCCTTTTAGAAATTTCTATAACTGGCTATTGTGTCAAGAATGAAATCTGATTCAAGTATTGAGTATAAGTAAAATATTTTAAAAGAGTCAGCATTAAATGTAGGCCAAATAATGCTATAACTTAAAAACATGATTATTCTAAATAAATTAAATTTAAAAACATAAAAGAAATAAATAATAAAAGAGAATCACAATACAAAAATACTGAAATTCATTAAGTGAATTAAAAGCAGAACTTTAAAGAAAATTTGTATCACTGAGAGTAGCAACTTAAGCTTGCAATTTAAAGGATTAGAAAGCAAATTCGGAATGTCAAATCCATCATTGAAGATACGAAATTTTTAAAAAAGTTATTTAGAGATAATAAAAAATAGCTTATTAAAAAAATATTAACAGCACTGCCAAACAATTAATTAATTTGATCAGTAAAAAAAGAGAGAGAAGAAGCCCTTATTATCAAGGACTGTATGATGTAAAGAAAACAGAATTGAATTGGAGATCAGAAGCTCTGGCACTTACTCTCAGTGGATCCTTCCTTGTATTAGACATATTTCTTCATCAGCAAATTAATACATGAATTCTATTATTTCATGCTAAATGTTTAAAGAAAAAAATAATCCTGATGCTATAAAAATTTTCTTAAAATAGAGGGAAAAAAGCACCATTCCAATTTTTTTTCTTAACATTAATATAGTCTTGATAAATTAAAGAGGAATAAAGCAAAAAAAAATAATCATTATACCTCAATTAAGATAACTCATACTGAAGCAAATTATAAAACAAACAGTAACAAAAAGGCTAAAGAAACATAAAAATATCTTTGTGAACAAGCTGTATTTACATTCAAGTATGGTTTAACTTAAGGAAAACTATTAACATAATTAATCACTTTAATTGATCTAAAACCAAGAACTAACAGCATTTTTAAACAAAAATGAAACAGTGGAAATGTTTTTTGATAACATCAGGGAATGCACTGTCTTAACTATTATTATTTAATATAGTGAAGATGGGCTAGGTATCACTATATGGCAAGGAAAAAGTGCAAAAGGCATGATAACAAATTCCGTTAAAGTGTGACAATACAAAATAAATTTATATTATCATAAGCCTTTCTGGGTTTACTAATGAAAACCAAGAGGAAGAAGAAGAAAGATAGCATTTTTCAAAATGCATTAACAATCTGGAAATTAACTTAAAATATACATGAAGACAAATGCAGTGAGATAGACAAACTGCATGAATAGGTCATCTCAATTTAATAAAAAAGGTGACAGAATCCACATTAATTTGCAGATTTAGCATTGCATCAATAAATTTCCATGGAGGAAATATAGAATTAGGCAAAATAATAAGACAGCTGATTGAAGTAAACAAAATTTGAAGGATATCAAGGGAAACAAATGAAGTGGGAATCAAAAGCACTTACCATTGAGAACTTTACATTACATTTTAAAAGAGTACCTATTAAAATTGTTATACTTGATTCGGAAATAAAACAGAAAGATATGTCTAAAAGATTATATGAACAATAATTATAACAGCGGCAAATGGCTACAGGATTCTAGTGTTCAATTATGTCAAGAACATTAAATTCTTAAAAAGTCCTTATTATTGGATATGAAGTACTGGGAAAACAGATTAATAGCTTGGTGGAAACCAAATTTTGACCATCTTCTTATATAATACCTTAAAACCTAAATGGTTAAATTATCTATATATAAAAATATTTTCTCATTAAATACTAAAGCAATAATGTAAGGTTATATCTTCCC
>JAQQSZ010018543.1:0-10555 GCA_028646595.1 Phalanger gymnotis | reverse complement strand
TGGCCATGTTCCCAGCCAACTTACTTGACCCTTGAGTTTTTCAGCGGGGTATGACTGCTTGTAGACTAAAGAGTTCTATGTTCCACTCTTGGGTGGATGCGCTGCCTCACCAGCACTCCACCTTCCCCAAGAACCCCCTACCCACACTGGGCTTAGATCTTCAGCAGGCTCTTCACTCCTGCTCCGATCTGCCACTTAATTCCTCCTACCAGGTGGGCCTGGGGCCAGAAGCAACTGCAGCTGTAGTTCTAAAGCTGCCCCACCTCCGCTACCCCAGGGGCGGTGGCCAAACCGCAAACTCAGTCCCCACAGCTTTTTCCACTAACCTTCTCTGTTGTCTTTGCTCTTTGTGGGTTGAGAGGTCTGGTGCAGCTCACTGATTCGGGGCGCTAGGGCACGCTCCACCCGGTTCCCGGTCTAGTCGGTCTGCGGTCTGGTCGGTCGGCGCCACCCACGCTGGGCTCTGCTCCGCTCAGCTCCTCTCCCCTCAGCTCCCAGTTCGTGTGGGATAGACCTTACCCAGAGACCATCCACACTGTCCTGGGCTGGAGCCCTGCTTCCCTCTGCCATTTTTGTGGGTTCTGCAGTTCTAGAATTGGTTCAGAGCCATTTTTTATAAGTTTTTGGAGGGACTTGGTGGGGAGCTCAAGCTAGTCCCTGCTTTCCAGCAGCCATCTTCTATGAAATCTTCTAATACAAATATAGTCAGCCAATTAGCTTTTTTGATTCTCCTTTTTCTCTCATTTATAAGATCAAATACAGCAAATGTCTGTGCTTAGATGAAAACATATTTACAGCAAATTTGATACAACATATTGATTTGTCTCTCCAATGTTTGATTTCAGCAAATTTGAGTCATTTCCCATCCCTACCCCTCCCAAACCCTCAGAATACAGAAATTTCAATCGCCAGTGCCCAAGTAATGTTACTTGTTATCCTAATATAGTATATATTCTCATATATTATTTTATCAATAATGTCCCATAGGCATAATTTCAAAGCCATGGTCCTTGCTACTACAACAGTAAGATGTTGTTCTTATTCATAATAAGAGTAAAAAAGAGGATATTAAAAGTGACAAAAAACTGCTAGAATTTGATTTTCCCTCATGTGATTAATTTCAATTTTAATCTTCCTACTATAGACCAAGTTAGCATTGACTAAAGCAGATGTTGAACACAAATTTCAGACAGAGCTCTTAGGACCTGTACAATATGATCGGCATCTTCCACACCAGTCTGTATACTGGAGATGCTGGAGAGATTCTCTGGCAATGAGGTGTTGCTCCAGATTATCTGTTCCTTCTTCTACTAGGGAGCTGCTGCTCGTTTGTCTTTTTAGACTGTCTAGGAAATACATTATCAGCATGCTCATCCACATCGACATATCAGAGCAAGGATTTTTTTTTTTACCCCAGTGGAGGTGAGGTGGGATGGAGATAAAATAAATATTCCTTAATTGAAAACTTAAAACTTAGTTTAAAAAGATGGATATGTCTATTGTCTGTTTAGTTTTCCTGGGAGAATCATTTTTAGGGTATCTGAATGGTTCCTTCAAGAAAACTAAGTTACCAGTTTCTTTTGAAGTAAAAATGACTTTTCTGTGATTTCCAGGATTAGGCCTGGAGAAAAGAGAAAGGTGAATGGGATGGATAATTGTGAAGACTTCACAGAGTATGTTTAATGGAGAGGTTTTGAGATTTGATTTGGCTTTGTGATTTTGGAAGGTGAGGGTGTGGAACTGAAGGCATGCCCTTCCCCCTCTCTCTCTCAGATGTTAGAAGATAATGAACTTCCTGTGAGCTATTTGTTCTTTGCTCTAGGAAGCAAAGAACTCCTAACCCGAATGGACCGGATCAACCTTGGTCCTCTGTGTAGTTTTCTCGCCTAGACTGTAAGACCACCTCCCAGCCAATGGTGAGAAGGGATAGAGGTGGGTGGGAATCTTTTTCATTAAGAGTATAAATTAGGACAGGTTCCCTTTTCCCTCTCCTCCTCCTCCATTATGGAGGTGTGCCCAAATCTTGCAAGGTTTGTGAAATAAATTTACTTTGTTCCTCCTAAGGATGTCTCTCCTATTATTTAAAAATTCTATCCCATACAAAGGGAAAGCTGAGACAGCTCCCCTTCCCACTGTTCCCTAAGAAAAGATATGTGAAAACAGAGTACCTGGCTATATTTTTAGGGAAGTAACAGAAAACTAATGAAATAAAAATTTAAAAAAACCTCTGTCATGTATAATATACAGCAGAATGAAGGATAATAATTTCCAGGAACCCAGTTTTTATTTGTTATTCTTTTGCAATAATTTTTCATTCTTTTATCAAAACACCAAACCCTTTGCTATCTAATTTTTGTTAGAAAAAAAAATTAAAAAACACACTAGAGACTTGACTGGGGAAAAGATTTTTTAAACAATTTTGAGGGGAAAGTAGCAGATGGTAGCTTTCTGACAGGATATCCTGATACGACAATCACCTTTCTTTTCTTATTTGTTGCACAGTAAGTGTGTCTGTCCTATGCCAGGAATCTCCAAGTATGGTGTTGAACATAAAGCATGTCTGTTTCTAATACCATTGACATTTCAGTCTTGGCAGAACTGTGTTACTCATTTCTTTGGAAATAAATCTCCTCTTGCAGCTTAAAGGGAAACTATCATCTAATTCCTTCGGTATTGTATGTTTGTAGGGTTTCTATTCAAAGTTCATTTTGAGTCAGATTCTTCTAAGCCTAATTAAACAGCCATACAATGTGTTGAAAGAAGCATTCCCTGTGATTGATTTGTTTGCAGTGTCCATCCCTCTTTGTGATTGTGTGCCTTCTGTGCATAGAAGAAAAAACAATAGATTGATTTAATCTGTCTGAGCAGCTAACACTCTGTTTTAATAAGTTGTCTTTAGAATTGCCATGAGGAAGAATATTACCATTTCTCTGCACTCATTTTCCAAGAGCAGAACACCTATTGAAGAGGTTTGAATGAGTTTCCTATAAACCATGGAGATATATGGGATTGCATGACTTCTACTACTACTGGGTCAGAGTCCCAATGTGCCAGAATGATTTATTTTAAAATTACTTTGCATGCTCTATTATGCTGTTTTACAGAAAAGAAGATACAATTTGTGACTGATTATTTCCCCAGTCTATGTTCTTTCAATTTTTAGGTTGGAGTGGGATGCCAATGTGTATATTCATCAGTTGCAATTTTTCCAGATATGCTGAAGTTAGATGTGGCTTCCAAAATGATGTTCTTATTTACTTATCTCTTAATGGAAATTATATTTTCCTTTGAAAAAATGATCATAGAAGACATCTTGATATTTTAGACTCATGGAAAGAATTCTAGATTTGGAGTTCAGAATACATGGGTCCGTATCCCTGCCATTAATTGCCTCTGGGACATTGGGCAAGTCATTTAACCTCTTTGCATGCCATTGTCCTCACTTTTTAAAATCAGGGGTTTGGGATTTATGCCCTACAAAGTTCCTCTGTATTTTAGAATTCTATATTTTTTTTGCTTGTTTGGAAAATGCAGACTTTATCTTGCTAGAGTACTGCTATATAATTATCACAAAAATGATTATAAGAATTTGAGGTAATCCTGCATGACCTATAAGTATCTCCACATGCACTCATTCCTCAAATATTTGCCTGCTGTGTGCAAAGGAGTATGCCAGTTTAAAGCCACCAACATACAGTTTCTAGTCAGGATAATAAAATGTACAGAAGTAACTATAATAGAAGGATCAATTTGTTAAATGCCTAAGGGAGGCACAATCAGAATGGTTTTAGGGTTTCAGAGGAACAGAGGATTTAGTTCTGGCTGAATGAAGTTCTTTGGAACTTCAAAGGATGAGTTAGATTCTGACAGGCACAAAGGATAAATATTCCAGGTAGAAGGAAAGGCATTAGTAAAAATATGTAACTGAGTTTGCACAAGGTATGGTTCTGGGCACACGAAGTAGTTCAGACTGAGTAGAGAAGAATCAGACACGTGTGGAATGTTGGGGAGGCCATACCTTTGTTTCCATCAATATCGATGTTTCCCTAAGTTAAACTTTGACATGGTTGTCCAGTGATAGCTCCTTTATAATTTATAATCTTAGTGCCTAGGATATTGAATGCTTAAATGACTTGCCAGTGTCATATGGCTGGGTCAGAGGTCATGCTCGATCCCACCCTCAGCTCAAAATCTAGTCTTATCCTCTATGTCATGTTTATATTCTTTGCCAAAGTATATACAGGGGAAACATTATTAGATAAGACTAGAAAGATAGATAGGTAGGTATGGAAGGCCTTGACTTGCAGTCTTAGAAATCTGGACTTGATTCAGTAAATAAATAGGGAAGTTTAGGAAGATTTTGAAAAGGGGATCACATAAACATATCTGTCCTTTGAAAAGATTAACCTGGAAGTGATGTGGCATATAGTTGGAATGCAGGTATTATAGATAGTGCAGGCAAAAGAATATGAAGTCCTGAGTTGAAGTGGTCACAATGGGAATGAAAAAGGAGATGAATATGAAAAACAAGAGATAGACTTGCCAGAGTTTTGTGACTCATCAGATGTATAAGGTGAGAAAAAGGATGAATTTAAGAATGACTTGAAAATTTTCAGTTTGAGTGACAGAGAAAATGATGGTTCTATTAGCACAGACAGGTAAATCAGGAGGAGGAAGTATTTGGAGGATTGGGGATACAGGTGAAGAAAGAAATTACATTTTGATACATGGAGGCTGAAAAGGAAGGAGAATATACGTGTGCTTAGAAATTGGAAACTAGAGCTTGGAAGAGAGGTTAGTACCAACAACCATTCACTAGAGGATAAGGCTGAAGCCTAGAAAGTGTAAGTTAGGGTTGGGTTTTGTTGTAAACCTCTCATTCCCTGAAGGCATGGCAGGAGATGCTATTGATGGTTTCCAGACCTCGGAGAACCTTATCCTTGGCCACATGAGCCAACTGATGCTTAATATTTGGCCTACAATTTAATTTTGTCATCTCCTCACCACCACCTCCTCAAATAATTGCTGCCATTATTCCTTTGTAACACCTAATTCCCTTTTTCTTTCTTTGACCCTTTACAATTAACCCGGCTATTAACACCTTTCTATGAGTGGCTTTTCTAGGGGCATTTATTTAAAAGTAAAAAGAAGACTTGGGAAATATCACTAGTGAGATTCAGGTAATCAGAAATTTCTCTAAGAGAATTCTACCCACCACCAATTTCTAGGCTAAACTTTCTTAACTACCTAACTGCACCATGATTTCACAGGCTCTAGAAACTACTTGTCCAAATCCCACATGATTTCAAAAGAGAATGTACCTTTCAAGACAGAATACCTCATCCTAGGCTATATTAGGTCAGCCTTGTCAGAGACCCTAGACAGTATTCATTTGCACAGTTTATAATCCCAAACTCAGTGATAGCCAGGACAGGCTTTTAATGTTCCAGCTTGAATAATTTTCTAACTAAATAGCTGGTTCCCGCATGAATGCAGGTCTTAGCACAGGCAAATTAGATAATGATCGTATCTCTTCCTGAGATCATGATGACCTGTGATACAACTTTATAAATACAGATAGTACATAAGCTCAAAGGCACATAGGTACTTCCAAATAATAACTAATGAAGCTATAAAAAAGAATATGATTGAAAAGGGAAGTATAGAAAGAGATTATAGTTAGCATTCAGTACCGACCTATAGACACATAATGCCTGCAACCATACAAAAAATTTAAAAGTACTGTCTAAACATGTCAAATGTCACTAACTGAATCAGTATACTAGAGAGAAATGTAGTTGTTTCCAAATAGAAATGACTTTTCTTTATGTTTCATCATACTATTTTCATAATACTTCAAATGCTGCTTCCATGTCTCCTGTAGGACCCCCATGTTGTTGAGATTTTCTTTTTTTTTGGAGGATAATAAAAAGATGCTAGGTGGATATGATGAGGCCTCCTCACATTACAGTGAGTTATGGATGGAGCCAAGAGGTTGGAATAGAAGAAACACTAAACTGACGTCTTTCAACATTCCCCTTCAAACAACTTTAAAATAATGTACCAAATCAACATCTGGAATGGAGAGCCAAACAAAAGCCAGAGAGAAACATTTTTCTTGCTCAAGACAACTTACAAGGTCAGAAAGAGAGATCTGTGACACAAAGGTGGAGGCTGAACAGAAGCCTTCATGGGCTACATGGATTAATGGGTACAAAATTTAGACATAATGGGTAATATCACAAGCCTAATAGAGGAGAATGTAAAATTTTATCAGTCAGAGCTATGGATAAAGGAAGAATTTATGGCCAAACATGAGATAGCAATCATTATGGGAAATAAAATAAATAATTTTGATTGCATGACATTGAAAAGTTTTTACACAAACAAAATTAATGCAGCCTAAATTAGAGGGAAAACAGGAAACTGGAAAATTATACTAGGTTTCTCTGATAAAAGCCTCATTTCTCAAACATAAGCCAAATTTGTAAAGATAAAAGCCATTCTCCAATTGATAAATGGTTAAAGAATATGACCAAGCAGTTTTCAGAAGAAGAAATAAGTTATCAGTAGTCAAATAAAAAAAATCTCAAGATTACTACTGATTAGAGAAATGCAAATTAAAAAAAAAACCTCATACCTGTCAGATTGGCTAACATGACAGAAAAGGAAAATGACAAATGTTGGAGGGGATGTGGAAAAATTGAGACATTAATGCACCCTTTGTAGGATTAAACAACTGTTCTGAAGATCAATTTGGACTAAATTAAACTATAACTAAAAAGGTATAAAAATTTTGCATACCCATTGACACAGCAATACCACTGCAATATCTGTACCCCAGAGAGATTAAAAAAAAAGAAGTAAAGGATGTATCTGTGCAAAAATATTTACAGCAGCTCTTTTTGTATTGGTAAAGAATTGGAAATCGAGGGGATGTACATTGATTGGGGAATGGTTGAATACCCTGTGATATGTGCAAATGATAGAATACTATTGTGTTTTAAGAAATGATGAGCAGGATAGTTTCAGAAAAACCTAGGAAGGCTCCGATGAACTGGTGCAAAGTGAAGTGAGCCGAACCAGATGAACAACATACACAGTAACAGCAATATTTTAAGGATGATCAACTATGAAAGAATGATCGAGACAATCATCCAAGACAATTTCAAATGATCCATGATGAAACATGCTACCCAGCAAGGGAGAGAACTTATGAATTCTGAGTGAAGGTTAAAGCATACTTTTAAAAAAAACTTTCTTTATTTTTCTTATTTTATCTTTTTTTCTTATTCAATAGGTTTTGCATAACCTCACATATATAACCAATATAAAATTGCCTGCCTTTTCAAGGAGGGTAAAGATTTGGGAAGGAGGGAGAAAATTTGGAACTCTAGATTTAAACAAAAATTATTAAATTTTTAAATATAAATTGAGAAATATTTTAGGAAATAAGTATACTTTAAAAAACAGTGAATTATGAAGAAGTGATATAAAAATATCACCAAAGAAGTACACAACCTGGTCTGTTCTTATCATGAGGAATTGAGGAATAACCAATGGAAAGTCTTAATATGCTACATTGGCAGCCCTAACTATATGTAGGATGTCTTCCCTTGTGGTGAACTTCAAGGCTAGGATGGTGAAACAAAATCACAGTCACATGATGATTTCACCTATCTGCTGGAGTATTTGAGATTAAGAAAATATTTTCGTTTCCTACATGTAAAAAAGACATTGTGAAGACACGAAGAGAATTTTAAATTTGGAGCCAGAACACCTTCAGCTTCCTCTCTGCCTCTTTGTTAATCACGCAGTGAAGAGAGCATATAAATGGAGGTCTTGGGGCATATTTGCATTGTGATGTAGTAGAATCTCTTTTATCCACTGTGCTGCATGTTGTAAAGAAGGTGCTACCTTTGGCATCTTTAGTTTTCTCCATAGGTACCATAGACATTGTTCTGCTTTGCCAGATAGAAAAAAAATTGTCATTTTTGTCACATATTTCCTTTTTTTTAATTGTGGATTATTTCATTACATTTGTGGTATATTTTAAGATGTCTGTGTTGTTGGTTTCCATGATTAAAAGTATATTGTTCTTTTTCCATATTTATCTTTTAATGCAAATTTCATAATGCCATAAATTGTTTAAATAAGAAGCAAAATTTCTTTAGACGTGGTGAATAAGTTTTGTTTTTTTTTTTAAGTTGACTGGGTGGGTACATTAGATTTGATTTAAAGCCAGCCTTCAGTATCCAATTGATTTTGCAATTGACTCATTAAATTTTGATGGTAATTTCAAATGTGAAGTTGTGAGATGGTAAATAGACAGAAAGGAGGAAAAAAGAGAAATTCATTAAGGGAACAATTTTCCTTAAAAAAAAACATACATGTGGTCAGACTACAAGATAGCTTTTATCATATATTCTAAATGTACTCAAATTGAGCAATATTTACATAGTAACCAAACTTGAAATTCTGGGCAAGTCACTTATCCTTGATTGCCTCGATAAAACAAAACAAAACAAACAACAACAACAACCAAAAACAAGCTCGCATAGTTTATCAAATGGATTTATCATATGGATTTTTTACTTGAAAT
Organism: Phalanger gymnotis; assembly: GCA_028646595.1. Lineage (NCBI taxonomy): Eukaryota > Metazoa > Chordata > Mammalia > Diprotodontia > Phalangeridae > Phalanger > Phalanger gymnotis. Next base: position 1,953 of record JAQQSZ010018543.1, on the reverse strand, counting down.
ATATCTCAGCCTGAGTAAACAAAGTGGTAATTATCTCCAGGTAACCTTTTCTAGCAGGCCTTTAATAATCAGTAGAAAAAAATTTTCCAGAATTATGCAAAATAATGGAAATTAATTTCATTATTTGCATATTTCTGAAAGCTTCTTCTACCCCTAAGAATTACTTTTTCTCATTTTCCACTAGTGGGTGCCCAATCTAATTGTTGATATCTGAAGCCGTTTCATATACTGAAATGGCCTTTATTGCTGTATGCCCCTTAATAAGCTCATCAAAGACTCAGCAAAGCAAATTATCCCATGCTTACATGCCCTGGGCCAGAGTGAAATGAAGCATTGCAATTCAAAAATAATCAAGTCAGCAGGTCCAAAATAATTTAATAAATGGTGATTCTGTTTTTTCCCCATTATTCTTCTGTAAGATTTTATGATAATTCACTTGAGAGAATGCTGTATATTTTTTCAGGCAAAAAAGGACAGTTTTTCCCCCTTAAATACACAATAAACTACAAGAGAAAGCAGAGAGAATCAGAAAGGATAGGGCAAAAGCTTGAATAATGATAATCATGAATCAATAATTCATAAGTATTTATTGAGTATCTACTGTGTGCCCAGTATTATGCACATTTCTCTATTGTGGATCTGGTTAGTTTTAGATCTAGATAGAGCTGGAAGGGACCCCGTCTATCTGTGAACAAAAGAAGATAAGTGACTTGGCCAGAGTGACACACTTTGTAATGGAAAAGTCCACTGGCTTTGGCAATATTGGAAGTACACTTCCCAGGGATGTCTATCTAGATGATGGGGTTGATTCACACATTGCCAGAGCTTGCTCAGTGTTTGAGAGGCTCCAAAAGAAAGTGAGAGAGGAGTTATTAGACTGCCCACCAAACTGAAGGTCTGCAGAACTGTTTCGCTGACCTCATTGTTGTATGCCTGTGAAATCTGAACAGTATACCAACACCATGCTCCCAAACTGAACAGCTTCCATTTGAATTGTTTTAGGAGGATTCTGGAGTTTACCTGGCAAGATAAGGTATGGTACCGGACATTGAGATCCTTTCTTGAGCTGAACTGCCAAGCATTCAAATTAAACTGCAGACAGCACGATTCTGATGAAAGTTTTGAAAAAAAAATCACTGGTTTGTCTTTCCTGACTAGGAACATAAGTATTAGACCAAAAGGTGGGAATCTTTTGACTCTTTGAAGCCATACCAAGTACTCTGGAAGCCAGTGAATCTATTTATCATGTAAATTATTTTGGATTGACTATAAGTTTCCCATAATTGTCTCCAGAAGATAAAATGCCATCCAGGGATCCCAGAGCACCTGAGTTCAAGTCCCATCTCAGATAAGTACTGGTTTTGTGACCTTGGTGCTCTAGGAAAGTCAGAGCAGGTGCTACTGCTTCAGTAGAGGAAGTTTCCTCCCTCAGAAGTTCTCTAGACCAATAAAATCACAGATCCTGTTTATTACTATATCCAAAATATCTCAGAATGGCTTCTCAATTATCTGCCAAAGGAAGTAAGACCTGACTTTAGTATTGGTGCTCTAGTATCATGTTTGCTAAGCACACAAAGATATGACCCGCCCCAGTAGCCTCCATTAACTCAGAGCCCATGCAAGTAGGACCCGTAAATTACTTGACCGTTTACCAAAAATTAAATTAAGCCCCTGAAAACATTTTTTTGTTTCTGTTATAAGGTGGCTTTCGAAAATGGTTTTGATCAGAAACTCTGAAGTGACTGCTCTGTTTCAACATAGGCATGATTCCCGGACTGCATTAGCTCTATAGAGTTAGGCAGCTTGACTGGAAAAAGGCACATCACGGCATACCTTGCTCTTCCAAGTGGGATTAAGACATTGGCATATCCGGGGCGTTCTGAGGCTTTAGGAGAGAAGAAACTCAAACGGAAAGAAAATTAGCATTTCAAAAGTGTCAAATTTTACATATAC
>JAQQSZ010018542.1:0-10555 GCA_028646595.1 Phalanger gymnotis | reverse complement strand
TCCTCTAGCCTGGAACCAAAGCCAGCCTCCTGTAAGTTTCAACAGCCAGGGGCTTTCTGCCCCACTGCTTCTGCACTCAGCATCATGTGCCGGTTCTTTCTCGCCCCCACTGTTCCTTGCAGCACAGCCGGATCCGTCATTCCTCATCAGCAGAGTTTCCCTCAATCTCCCTGGGCTCAAATGCATGACTCCCCTCACTATCCTGGGGTGAAAAGTTCCAGTGGCTGGGGTGGAGGCAGCCTCTTAGAACATTTAACCCCAGGACTTGCTGCTTGTTGTTAAAATGGAACCTAGCCTGAAGGTATTTACTCCTTGCAGGGACCAAACCTAGTACTGGGATTTTTCTTTGGATCTTCTCAAACTGTCCCAGGAAGATGCTGGTTGTGCCAGTGTTCTTCCACCCACACTTTTTTTTGCCCTAAGGTGCTATTTTAACTCTTTTATGGGGCAAAATCTTGAGAGTTTGAAATTTTCTGACCTACTCCACCATCTTCCCAGAATCCTCTCCCACAATGATGGTGTCGTTGACAAATAATGGGAAGTTTCAAAGAAGGGTGTGACTAGAAGGAATGATGAGTTCTGTTTGGGACATGTTGAGTTTGAGTTGTCTTCAGGAAGCATAATTTGAAATATTTGCAAGTAAAGTTATAGAAATAGAAACATATGGATCTGGGAGTCATTTGCATAGAGATGATAAACAGACCAGTAGTGCTAATGAGAAAGAGAGACAGAGACAGAGAGATGCCACAAAAACCTAGAGAAAAGAAGATATGAGTGAGAAGAGGCTTAAGTGTTAAAGTCTGAGGAGAGGTGAAGAAGGATGAGGATTAAGAGAAAAGCCATTAGATATGGTAATTACGAGTTCATTGATGATTTTAGAGAGAGCATTTTGGGTTAAATGATGAGGCAGGAAGGCAGACTGAACATCTTCCTGTTATTTCTAAGTAAGCCTCTTTTTCTATGACTATCATGTATTCTACCTTTTAGTCACCAAGTCTGGCAATTTAGGTGTTTTCTGCTACTCCCCACTATCTACCCCCCTTCCCATATCCTGGCCTTTGCCAAGGCTTGTAGATTTCGACACTGCAACATCTCTCCAATATACTCCCTTCTCTCCTCTGATGCTGCTACTACCCTGGTACAGGCCTCCATTTCCTTGAGCCTGGACTATTGAAATAGTTGGCTGGTTAATTTTCCTGCCTCAAATTTCTTCTCACTCCTGACCATCCTCCACTCAGCTACTAAAATTATTTTTCCTAAAGTTCAAGACCGAACATGTCACTCCTTACTCAATAAACTCCCATGGTTTCCTATCATCTTCAGACTGAAATAGAAAATTCTCTGTCTGGCATTCAAAGCCCTTCATAAATTCCTCCTCCTCACACATATTTTCATTCTTCTTACACCTTACTCACAAACATCATCTACCTACTTTATGATCCAGTGACACTAGTCTCCTCGCCATTGCTTGAAAAGATCCCTATCACACAACTCAGCTATTTTCACTGGCTGTCCCCTGTATCTGGAATTCTTCTCCACCTCATCTCCTCTTCCTAATTTTGTTGCTTCCTTGAATTCCCAACTGAAAACCTCTGCTTTACAAGAAGCCTTTCCAATTCCCCTTAATTCTAGTGCCTTCCTTTTGATTTTCTCCAATTTATCTTTGCACAGCATTTGTACATAGTTATTTGCATGTTGTCCTATTAGGTTTGAAGGAAGAGGCTGTTCTTTGCTTAGCATAGTGCCTGACACACAATAGACATTTATATGTCCAAATGACCATTTTATTGACTATTTGCTGCAAAGAAGAGCAGTCAAAGTGTTTTTGTATATATGAACTATATGCTTATTGAAAGCATCATTTATAAGGTAGGGACTTTTCTTTAACATAATTCCAAATTGCTTTCCAAAATTCTTTGATATATTTGTAGCTCCAGTAAAGGAGTGTGTCTACCTTCCCACAGCCTCTCCAGCATTGGCCATTTTGGTCTTTTGCCACCTTTACCAATCTCATGGTTATAAAGGTTAACAACTTTTACTAATGTAATTCAATTTTTTGGAGTAATCCAGATTTGAGACTCCACCACTGTAGAAAGTATCTGATGTGTAAACTCTTCCCATCACTGCAAATCAGTCATATGTCTGCAATATATAACTGCAGAAAGACTGGGAAGCTGAGACCCCTAATGATTTCAAAAAGCTACTAGAGCTGTGCGGAAGGAGTGCTGGAAACCAAGTGTTCTTGATTTCAAGACTAGTCCATGCTCATTTGCTAATGTCATCATCATCAGGGTCATTATCATCATTGGACTGAGAATAACAGCAACAATAGCTCATGTTTGTATCATGGTTTATAATTAGCTCTTTTATATATAATAGCATAATAGCTAGCATCCATATAGCACTTTAAGGTTTGGAAAGTACTTTACAAACATCTCATTTGATCCTCACAACAATCCTGGGAGGCAGGTAACTCACTATTCCCATTTAACAGATGATGAAACTGTGGCAAACAGATATTAAGTGATTGACCCAGGGTCACACAACTAGTAAATGTCTGAGGATGGATTTGAACTCAGGTCTTCCTGACTCCAGGTACAATGTGCTATCTACTACACTCCCTGTTGCACTCATGGCACCCTGGTTCCTTCTAATTGCTTTGGATTTATCCCAGTTTTCCAATTTGGTACCCATTCAATCTTTGGCAAATCACTCAACCTTTCTGCACCTCAGTTTCTTCATCAGTAGAATGATGTAATTGTACCAGAGCAGGGGTGGGGAACCTGTGGCCTTGAGGCTACATGTGACCCTCTAGGTCCTGAAGGGTGGCCCTTTGGCTAAATCCAAACCTTACAGAACTATTTGTTTGGATTCAGTCAAAGGGCTGCACTTGAGGCTGCACAGGTCCCCCACCCCTGCTTTAGAGGTATCTAAGGTCCCTCCCAGCTCTGTATCTAGTATTCTATGATTCTATTACCACACATGTTCCTTCTTGCTCTTAATCATGATCTTCTAGTCTAGCAAATATTGATGGTGATGTTTATCATAATTATAATTGCTGGCCTTTGTTTAGCACTTTAAAGATTCCAGAGTGCTTCATAATGGCAGGACATTCAGCTTCCTGTCATGGGGGCATGTGGGGTTCCAACTTGGTGCTGCCTCTAAGACTTAGTGGGTGGCTGAGATCACACAAGTCCCTACATGCTGAGGACCGACTCACTGGCATCTGCTGACTCTGCGACCCTAGGCAAGACACCTAATCTCTAAGATTATGAATTGCAGACGAAGTGCTAACCTACAATATAAAAAGAAATTTTCTCATCTGTAACTTCCCTATACAAATGAAATCAAAGGTCCTGGTCTTATCCATTGAAAATAGACACTATTTTCATCTTAACTGCAATATAAGAAAGAGTTCTCACTAACCCTCCCTGCCTCTCCTCGATGCTCCTCTCACTTCCACCTCTGGCTATATTTTTTTATTCCTTATTATAACTAATCTAGTTTATATCAAGTTTGTATCTAGTTTCCAGTGTCTATGTCATGGATCTTTCTGGCAGTCCAGTGAAGTCTACGGATCACTTCTCAGAATAATGTTTTTAAATGCATAAAACAAAATATGTATGATTATAGTTGTTTGTCCTTTGTTTTCCAAAGAGGACCAATAACATCACGGGGCAATATCTTTACTTGCATGTGAATTTGGATTTAAGTGAGGAAGAGTTGCAAAAAGTCCTCAGCCTCACTCTGTCTTCCAGAGTTATTGAAGTCCAGTAATAAGACAAAAGTGAAGACAACTGGGGATAGCTCAGGACACAGTGGAAGACCTTGTTGTCTTCCATCTCTGACCAAGCTCTAAGTGCTCCACAACATCAGTGAATAAGTACATGACAACAACATAGGATTACAAAGAAAATCAATTATATTGAAATGTAGTCTATCTATCCATCCATCCATCTACATATCTATCTGTCTGTCTTTCTATCTATCATCTATCTCTTTCCATCTATCACCTATCATCTATTTATCTTTCTATAATTTTTCCATTTACCTATTATCTATCTATTATCTATCTCTGTGTCTATCTTTCTGTCTATCCTGTATTATCTATCCATCTACATTTAAATCATGGACCCCAGGTTAAGAACTCCAGCTTTAGATAAATCAAAGGACCCAAATATTTCTCCTTCTCTTGAGGGTAATGAAAGCCCGACTGCATTAATAGCATAAGGAATATGTTTACAGGATCACTGTTTCTATGACCATAAATCATCATTCTTTTCTTTTCAACAACTCTGGTTGCTGGAGGATCCAGGATGCACAACAATCCAGGATTGTTGTATTTTATTTGGTTGTTTTGGCAATGACAGTGATTGGGTATCATACCTCTCCTAGAATAATAGCAGCCCATATAGTGAGCAGGAGGGATGCCTAAGAGTCATAAGCCTTGTATCTCACAGAATGTTACATTTCTCCCAAAGAAATGACCTGCATAAATTGTATATTTATTTAGCCTCTCAGGAAGATGTTACTTTTTTCCAGTTAGTTTGGAGAGGTTTGAAAATAAGCAGCCAACTGGAAATAATTAAATACCAAAGAATACTTAAAATTCAAGCAACGTGAGTACGTGATATAACAAACACATCATAAATATGCTGTCCCTACTGGCAATGCCTCACCCCACACTGCTCTTTCATTCCCCACTCGTAATAGATAATAGGGTCTAATTCTTTATCTATTGTGCCATGCTTTTCTTTCACATAATCCAAGAAAAGAGTCACAGAATCAGAGCCCTAGAGTTGGAAGAGGCCTTAGAAATCCTTCAAGCTCAACAGCCTCATGTTTATAGATGAGGAAAATGAGGTCCAGAGAGGTTAAATGCTTTGCCCAGAGTCACACAGCTAGTGAATTTCTAAGATAGGATTTGAATACATCTTCCTGATTCCAAGTCTGTTGGTCCAAGTCCATTAGCCCAGTCCATTAGTCCATCCACTCCAGGTCTATTTACTGTAGGATATTTCCTCTCCTCCAAGGATAGTTGAATAACTCAGGAAGAGGCAATTTACAAAATTTTACACAGTTTTATAAATGCTTTATAAATTTGGAAATGCGTTACTTGAAACTCTGGGAAATAAGTAGAGCCAGATGTATTATTTTCATTTGACAGTTACAGACACTTAGGTTTAAAGTGAATTAATGACTTGTCCACTGTCTCCCATACCCTAAACAGTAGAGTTGAAACCCAAATCTAATTTAAATTCTGATTCTAGACCCAAGGCTCTTTTCTTAACTATAAGATATCATTCTAGCCAGAGATTTCCTAAGCCTTCCCTTATCCCCATATAAACATCTAGAAAGAGGTGAGATCTGAGATCTTGGTGTTACTCAGGATTTAGAGAAAATGTCACAAATTTGTTCTCTTATCTTTGATGAGAAGCAATATTAGTGAGTAGACTCCCTGCCTTACCTTTTGCAAAACTGTTAAAATGTGGTGCCTGGAGGAAGAAGAATTCCAACTATTTCCAAGCCTAAATATCTTTCTGTGTTAGTTACTTAGTCAGTAATTATTTAGTGCCTACTACGTGTCAAGAACTATGCTAAGCACTGAGAATACAAAGAAATGCAAAAGACAGTCTTTGTCCACAAGAAGCTCAGAGTCTAATAGAAGAGAAACAATGCAAATCATTCTGCACAAATAACTATATGTTGGATAAATTGAAAATGATCTATAGAGGCAAAACACTAGAATTAAGGCAGACTGGGAAGGGCTTCCTGTAGAAAGTGGGAATTTAACTAGAACTCAAAGGAAGCCAGGGAAATCATTGCACAGAAGAGAAGGGGAGCATTTCAGGCATGAGAGATGGCCAGAGAATGCTTGGAGTTGGGTGGTGGATTGTCTTGTTTGATGAATGATAAAGAAGCTAGTGTCACTGGCAGTGCCATGTTATTTCTTAGATTATGGTGTTCACATTTTTTGACTTTACATCTTCTAAAGGACCTATAATTTTTAAGTTGTCTCTACATATGCTATTTTCAAAATTATCATGTTTTACTTCCATGGAGATTATGTTCTCTTTTTCATGTTATCAATTTTTTTTTGCTTTTCTTCTTCCAAGGCGCCCTTTACTTCTAGGTTTTTGTATTCCCAATCAGATATTTTTCTTAATTTTATTTTTTTGGTAACACATGCAACTGGATTCATGTTTTTCGATTCAGTTGGGCATTTCTGCTATGCAGACCATACATTATGTTCACAATTAATATTTCTTATTTAATCTGGTTAGGAATATGTTTCTATGGTTCCATGCCCTCTTGGCCATACATATGGTTCCTCTATTTCATCAGCTATTGGTTCATTTTCGGTTGTCTTACAGTATTTATTCATAGAGGTCTGAACTTATTTAGGTGATTTGGAGTCCATATTCTTTTCTGTTATTATCTTCCTTATTGGTTTTCTTATGCTTAATATATTTAACTGAGTTTTCCTTGTGAGATCTTTGATAATGTTACTATTTTTTCCCTGGAGCTAAACCACAAAACTGTCTCCACATCCTCCCACACTGAGCTAATCATATTTCACCAGCCTATGTTGGGACAGAAATGGCCCCAGAAGCATGCCGTACTCTTTCCTTCAGACTCAGTGGAATGCCATACAAGCACATACATGTGCCCTGCTTGAGTTCTCTCTGTTCTTCACTTCTCTGATTGAATTCTGTTACAGAACAGATCGCTTTCACACTATCGTCCAAGCCAAAATAAGCTTCTGCATTTTGGTTTCCCATGACATTGGCAGGGTGAGGTAGAATAGAGTTGAGTTCTTTGCAAGCCAGAGGGTCAGCTTGCATAGCCTGGCTGGAATGTTATGGGAGACAGTTGATGGATATGCATGTTAAGGCTTAGGTATTAACCCTTTCTGCTGTTTGTTGTTGTTGATGATAATGATTATCACCACTTTAGGGGCCTTGGCATTGGCATTGTAGATCATATGGGCAGTTGAAAGTTTTTTTCCTTCTGAATACTTCTATTTTGGAGAGGTTTGTGGGGTTAAATTTCAAGGAAAATGACTAGCACTCCATCTTCTTTGTCATATGACTGGGAAGTCCATGGACTGGTATTCAAAACTTATTGCTGATACTCATTACCTATATGACAATGGGATTTACCTAACATTTTGGGGCTTTGGTTTCCTTATTGGCATGATCAGGGGTTGGACTGATCTCTAAAGGTACTTTCTAGCTCTAGAGCTTATGATACTATGATGTCACATGGGAGTTACTGACTTTTCATGTTAGTCCTAGCAAAATTTTTAACAATAAGTATAGTCAAACAAATAAAACAAAACAAAACACAACCTCAAATGGAAGTCTTCAAGATAAAGCTATGGGGCAGCATAGTGAAAATGCAAAAGAAGGAAATTCTATGTACGTTTTGGGTTGGCTTAGATGAACTCTGAGGTCCTTTCTAAATATGCAATTTTATAAAGTAATTAATCATATTCAAATTCATCTTATTTTTTTCCTTTTTAGTTTGTGTTCTCGTAGATTAGATCTATTGAGAGCCACATTTAATTTATCTTTTTTCTGGACTTACCATTTCAATGGTATTATTTTAATTAGGTGAGTATGAATATGAATTTGTCAAAACAGGTATTGTCTTTTATACATAGAGCACCTAGGATATCAAGAAACTAAACACAACATTAAATTAGTTTTGGTACAAATCCTGTTCCTATTTTTGATTTCATGTAGAAAATAGGAAGCTAGTTGCAATATCCATTAAGAGGGAATTGTCAATAGTGTGAAGTGTTGCCAAAATGTCAAGGAGGAATAATGACTTTGAAAAAGAAAAAAAAATGAGTTTAGTAATGGAGAAGTCGTCTTATAGTGTACAGTTTCATTAGAGTGGAAGGAAAAGGAGACAGAATGAAAAGGGAAAAAAGAAGTAGTTAATAGTGAGGAATTTAAGTCAGAAGGTTTAGGGTATTCTTCCCAGACATTCACCAGTGAAAGAGAGTGGAGAAATAAAATGATGACTTGAAGGGATGGCAGCGTCAGAAGAAGGATTTGTAGGAAACAGGAAGTTTCAAAGCCATGGAGAATGAGTCATCAATGAGAGTTTGAAAATGAGGGTGAGAGGCAGAGTGATAGATGGAGCATGGCATCATGGGTATGAGAGAAGATGAAACAAGGATATATTGAGGTATTGGTCTTGGTTAAATGGATGATTATCTGACATTCTGAGAAGATCTTCCCTTGGAGGAGAGGAGAAGAACCAAGGACATAAAGATGTTTTGAGGTATGGAAGAGAAGAAATGAGAAAGCACATGTAATGGAGCTTCAGTCATCTTAATAAAGTAAGAGACTAGTTATCTGCTGAGAGAAAAGATGTGAGGCCTGGAAAGTGAGTCTCAGTTTGCAATAGCTGTTGTGAGGACTGTGATAGAGAGCCAATCAGAGGTGAAGAAAAGCATTGCTTTGCAGCTGCAAGGGCCCCAGGTAGGTTAAAAAAAACTTGCCTTTGCAATTAGCCCAAGCAGTAAGGGTTTCCTGAGTAGGAGTTGAGAAAGTAATGCTAAAGTGAACCAGGAACAGAGATTAGCAGGAAATGGATACTGGAAGTACAAATCAACCTGGTGGTCTGAACAATTATCTTGAAATGGCTCATTTATAGAGATCAGGCTCTAAAGAAGGGAAATGAAGCCAGAGTAGAAACAATGTTGAAGAAAAAGAATATGAAACAATTCCTGAATTCAAAGTCAAGAAGAGCTAGATTCAAATCTTCATGTTGGAGGAGCCTTCCTGTGAGACCTTGGGCAAGTCATTGGATCTCTTGGAGCTTTAGTTTCCTCATATGTAAAATGCAATTGTTGGATATCTTCTCAGCTCCCTTCTACCTCTAAACTCCAATGCTTATTTCACTCTTAGGGGAGACTGAGGAGCCAGGAATGACTATCAGGGTGAGTACTAGATTCACAAAGACAGAGGCAGGGAATATGAGATTCAAAAGTGGACTTTCCTAGTTCAGACACACAGTGTTACCTTTTATGAAAGTCTTTGACAGAGTTTTTCTTCTATGCTTCCTTTTCCAGAACATTCTTTTCAACTTCTCTTGGTGTATTTTCATCAGGTATAGATCTGGACACATTGGACTTCCACTCAAAATCTTTCCATAACTCCCAATTGAGTGCCAAATGAAATTTAGTGAAATTTAGACTCATTATTATGACCTTCAGACCCCATCCACCTTTTAAAACTTATTCTCCACTACCCTTCCACTCGTCCATATTAAGTAGCATATTCACTATCCCTGGTAGATGTCCTGTGTTTTGTTATGCACAGGCTGGTTATGCACAGGCCTTTGATCATGCTGTCATTCAAACCTGCAATGATGGCATCTCTGTCCTCTGATGACTCCCTCCTCCACATTGTGTTCTTAATTCCTGCCTATTCTCTAAAGCTTAATTTTAAATATTCTTTCTCCTTAAAAGCTCTTCTTAAGCCCCTCTGTTAGCAGTGATAACTCTTTCTCCCCATAATTGACCAGACTCCCTACTTGCACATTTGCACATTACCATGCACTATTTGGCATTGTGGTTTTTCTCCTTGAGGGCAAGGAATCTGTGTTTTCTCATTTTTTATGCCCTCTAGTACTTGGAGTAGTGCGCTGCAAAAAAAAAAAATAGTTAACGTTTACTGGTTGAAATAAAATGGAGAATAAACAAAGCATTTTATTAGGCACTTGCCATGTACAAAGCCTGTGCTAAATATTTGGAATTACAAATAGAAAATTAAGGTAGTCTCTGCTCTCAGGAAGCTCACATTCTGATAGAGGAGACAAGATATTGGACAAGACATTGTCCAAGCTGATGAACAAGATAATTTCAACTGATAAAATCGTGGCAGCTTCTAAAGTCAAAGTATTTGACAGTGCCAAGAATTTTGATGACAATAACTTTCTCATTTAGCTCTTTAATAAATGTGGACCCTGCAGGAACAATGTCCAGCTTGTGTCTCCACAGGGTTTGCTTCTCAGGATAATTGCCATGGGAACTGGGCTGGAAGCATTACTATTTTTCCAAGGCTCTTGGGCTCAGAGTCCTAGATTTCTCCTTCAGGATATGAAAAAAATGGTGGTGAAGTAGGTGGCTGGGGTTTAACTTCTTTGATGCGTGTTGCCACCTTTCTCTTACCCATGATGCCTGGGCACTTCTGCTAGGCTGGACTGCTAGCCCCACATATAGCAGTTGCTGGTTAGTATGTGGGGATGGCTGGCCCTTTCTCCACAGGAGTCATTTGCCTACGTGGAGGCTATGAAGTCTGGGCTGGAAGCAAGACAGTTCTTTTGGTGGGTTCTGTAATTTCTAGGCCTCCTGTGCCTGAACAGATAAAACACTCATGGAAAGATTTGTGGCAAGACTCAAAACACTATAGAGCATTCTGCATTGCAGAGGTTCCAACCAAGGACTGTAGTAGGAAGGCCGAATTTATGATCTCAAAAAGGATCATATATATATTTGAATGGTTCAAAATCGTTGGGTATATAGAATTCTCTAAAC